>JBCAUI010499806.1:0-13412 GCA_038406195.1 Haplosyllis anthogorgicola | reverse complement strand
TCCTCACTTTTTGAACTCGCAGCGAAACCACCTTGCCGTCTACAGTAGTCTATCAACGCAAAGCGTGATAGACTAATGAAACGAACTAATTATAACCTGCTTAATGCTTAGGCTAAAGTGGAATCATATAAGAATATACTCTCGTATTTGAAACTAAAAGTTATCCACGGAAACTGAATAAATTGTATTTATTCTGCAGTTCTGTCGTAGTTCCGAAAGGAAAGTAGCTTGACAGTTGTAGAGTCCAGTGGTCTTGTTCACATAGCAAAGTGAAGATTCTTGCTAGTTGCAGGCAGGTCATATAGTGTACATGTACTTTCATCATGGTGTAAACTGCAAGTTTCTGCACGCTGTATGGTGCATTTTTATGCATGAGATCATTCTGTACCCTTTTCGTTCAATACAAATATTATTTGTCTGTGTAATCTCAGTTTCTTAATACCGGGTTTTAATTTCAATCTATTAATTATTTTGAGTTTATTTATTGTAATTAGATTTACAATCGCACCCTTTCATTGAATATCATATGTTCTTATTACATTTTATTGGTGATGCTTTTATCAAAACAAGAATAGATCGAAAGAAGTAACCTGTAACTAAGTACAGTTAGTTAACATATATATCTTTATCAGATTAAGTGAACATACATTGTTACCAAGGCAATAAATACTTACGACAGTCTATTGATACATGTATGTTTACATTTTTGTGTAATTCTTAACCTCGTGTGTTGCCACTGTTACAGCGGTTACGACCAGGAGGTTTCATCTGGCAGAGGAAGATCACCTGACCATATGAAGGCGCAGAGTATCCTTCGTGACCTGACACCCCTTGACAGTCAGCTCAATAACATACTGTCACGTGGTATCCATGGTGATGAGGGTATGAGAAAAGTTTTGGGACTCAGGTAGTGCTTTTAATCACGTTACAGCTATTAATGTTTGTAATTGTCACAATTTAAAATTATCCATTACTTTGGAGGTGTCATTTTTCGCCAAGATTCCAGAATATGTAGGCACAGTTGTCATACTTTGACGTTACAATTAACGAACTTTTTTGCAGGCAAGAGCTTCAAAGCAAATATGAACAGGTTATTCTACTTGATATTGATCTCGCCAATAAACACAACATAGAACAAATGTTATGGAAGTCGGCCTTCTACCAGATCATTGAGTTTCTAAGAAAGAATACGCTGGAAGAATTGATGGGAGAAATTTACAGGCAACATCTCGTCACGTTGTTGGAAGAGGTAAAATGAAAGAAATACACTAATTCAACCAATTAACAGGTTGCTCAAGTACTCAAAGGTTATTTTTGTAATGAAATGTGTAAATTAAATCCAAGTGAATACCTTTTTTACTTGTTTCACATTCTTTTGTAACGGCAAAAGACGTAAATGTTTTTTGATTATTTAAGAAATGCATTGTTCTGTTTTATCCTTCGTGCAGGGTACAAGTTTCTATGAAGGGTTATTAAGAAACCTGCAAACCAAAGCCTCGTTCAACATTGAGGATTACCTAGATGCTAGTCAACCTACTCCTGAAACGGACAATAGAAAAGTTAAACTTGCTCTGTTGTCGGCACAAAGAACTATGATCTGTCTTGGGGATATTGCACGATACAGAGAGCAAGCTAATCATACCAGCAGTTACGGTAAAGCCAGAAGGTATGCAATACGATATATGTGCACTCATCTGCCTAATAAAGTGAGCTGTAAAAACTGAAAAGTTTCAGTAGTGCAAGTTTTCATCACCACATACTTAAGGAAAGTTCTTGATTCACTTTCAGTTGGTACATGAAGGCTCAACAGTTGGCTCCCAAGAATGGACGCCCATACAACCAGCTAGCCATACTTGCTCTGTACACAAAGAGAAAACTGGATGCCGTTTACTATTATATGCGCAGCTTAGCAGCAAGCAATCCGTTTTTAACTGCCAGAGAAAGTGTAATGCAGCTCTTCGATGAAGCTAGAAAAAAGGTACTGGTCCCTATATAATGCATTTCTGGCTCCTTTATTCCACAGCTTAAGGCAGAACAATACAAAGTAGTGTTGGGGAGTCCACATGGCACGAGGGTAAATGTTCTCAGTATTTATTCTTGGTAGTATTTTGCATTCACAGGCTGCTGCAACAGAGAGAAAGAAGGAGGAAGATAAACAAAAAAGGGAACGAATGTTGAAGGAAGAGATGAGTCGGGAAGATGGCAACAGATTAGAAATCTGGATTTCACCAGACGGAAAAGCATCTGAAGGGTGCATTGTTGATACATTGGAAAATGAACTGGACTTCATATCCACTGTCGAGGTAAAAATTCCGTAATTTGTATCTCAGTCCGGAAATTAAACATAAGAAAACTGGAATTCACTGTTATTTTCGTTACCGGATAATCTAAAATCTTAAATGTGTTTGACTTATTTTGCTTTCAGCTCAACAAGAGATTTGTTCTTAACTTCATGAATGTCCACGGAAAACTCTTCACAAAAATAGGGTATGTTTTGTGACTTTATTTGGAAATCATGTAGCTCAATCAATGTGTCTGGCTATCGAATTTATACTCTACCAGTTGGCAAGTTTGTACATTGTACCAGGGGCACTATTTCATGTGGTAACTGTGTTGGCATTTCTGCTTCAGTATTTCAACCATCGTTTAATGATGCAGTGTCAGGTTTCATTATAATCATCATGGTTTTGTTCATTAGGATGGAGAGTTTTGAAGATGTATCATGTCAAATGCTGCAGGAATTTTCAGCTTTAATCCAACACACACCGCCTCCCATAGGCAACAACAGATTACTGCAGCTCATGTGCATCAACATGTTTGCTGTTGATAACTCCGCACCAAAAGGTAAGTGATGATTTTTCACTGCCTGCCCCAAACTCTTGTGAAACAAACTTAGAAACATTGAAACATTAAATGGAACTTTTCATTTTAACGTTTCTTTATTAAACAATGTTGCCCAACATTAGTAAAGGAATAAATTAGTCTTTAAACTTTGTATTATTAGATATGGAATCGATTGAAGAAAACTGCAGATCTCTGACTCAGGAACAGGCAGTGCAGATTGGATTAGAAATGTTTGGAGTTCTTGCTGCGAGATGCGTTGTTTTGTTTCAGGAACACCTGCAGTCACAAGAACTTGGGGTAAAGTTCAAAGCTACTTTGATTTCGAATGAAATGACATTTCACTCGTTTGAATAAAGTCATGATAATGTTAGTGTTACAATGCATACTTGTCAGGACTTCAGTGGAGAATGTAATGGCATCTGTAGATATTCAAAGACAGAATTGAATAAATCTGCTGACAGTTCAAAGGTAGAAATGGGTAATTCTAAACTGATGCAGTTTCTTTTTTTGGTTATGATTTTCTTTGGAACCGATCAGTTAATTTAATGCATTTCTTTTTGTTTTCTGTCTCCATTCTGATATGTTTACGAGATCTTTTAAATCACAATGTCATAGTAAATGTTACCAACAGGTGATGAGTGAAGATTTACATCAGTTGTTCCCCAGTGTAAAAGTTTGGTCTGACTGGATGATGTGTCACGTGTCATTATGGAATCCACCTCCCCTACAAAGAGATCCAAGCTCTGGGTAAGAGTCACAGTCTCATTTGATAAGATCTTTTCCGTGTGTACTTTAGCATGTAGCCTATGTCTTACTGCATTCTACTGTGTACAATATTATATTTAGCCTTGTTTTACTGCATTTCAGTTTGGTAGTACCCATTTGGAAGAATCTTGCTGACCTCTGCAATGTACTGAAAAAAGTGGACACATCCTATGTGAAACTCTACACACAGAAAAAAGAAGGTAACTTACCTTTAAAAGATATTTGTCATAAAACATAGGAAAGTGTTAACACTTTACACGTGTCAGTATAATTGTGAGAATTAATCTGCCTTCATAAAGTATCTTGTGCTACAGGTTGCGATCAGGTTATATTAGCTGAGGATGTGATGATGGCTGGCTTTGTGCCGTTACTTAGTTTACCACGATTGCCAACATATGTGCACCAGCTGGTGGATAAGGTATGTCATATCCTGGGAACCATTAAAGAACACACTGAATTTAACCAATTGGAAGTGCTATACAATTACAGATAAAACGATAATATAAAATGAAAAGTGGATTATGACGAACCTGCATTATTAACGTAGTTTATTTTAACAATTATGTTAACAGGAGATAGCACGTGACTGTTTACGCGTGGACAGACTTATTACTTTTGGTGACTATCTTTGTGGAATTGAACCTCCTATGTTGTCATATAATGTGGCCACAAATCAGTATGTGTCCATAGCACCAGACTCAGTACAGGCGGAAGAAGAAGAGGAACCTAAAGCACATAATATTTCAAACGTAAGTAATTCTGATCAATCAATTCAAATTATTTAGTTAAGATGCCGCAAGATCAGCTTTGTAAAACTACTGTTTTCTGTTTTGTTTGTTTTTCAGGATGATTTAGATGTCATAATTGAGAGTGAAGAAGAACAACTCAGTGAACTGAATACTAGCAGTGGAGATGAAAACTTTCAGGAATTGAGAAAGAGACACGAGGAGCTGAGAAAGCAGATGGAGGAAAAGCAACGACATGACGAAAATGTTGAAGCCGTCTTACAGAGGTATTTGTATTCATTATTCAGATTGCTTTATGTTAGAAAAAACATTATCAAATTGGCTTAATTAGAACTGAAATAATAATTAAGATAGAAATTAACTTTTCAAGAAATTTGACATTGTGTTTACTTTATTTCAGACATTCAGAGAAAACTACAAGGCCCATCAAGTTAGAAATCCGACCAACGTTTCTGGTTCCGGATACCAACGGTTTCATCGATCATCTAGAAGTTCTGCAAAAACTTGCTGACAACAAAACATTCACCATTGTAATTCCTATAGTCGGTGAGAATTTCAAACAAAACTTTCTGAGCTGCAGAATATGTGAAACAGTGTGTCTTGCGTGAAAATGAGTGCTTAGCATGTTGTCATGTTAAATACAGAATTATTATAAAATTCGTAGGATGATATTTTACATTATCCTGTCCCGAATAAGCACTTACTATGAAATGTCTGCTGTTTACTTAGTCAAAATTCACCAATTGATATTTTAGTGTTAAATGAACTTGACGGTCTTGCCAAGGGGTCGAAAGTAGGGCAGTATGATTCGACAGAACATTCAAACATGGTGAGATGTAATGCCGGAGATGCAGTGAGGGCAATAGAGGCTGAATTCGTCGCACGAAACAGTCACTGGAAGGCAATGACATCGAAAGGATCTATGATGGACACGATCGCCTTCAGGAGCGAAGAAACGGTTGAAGTGGTAATTATCTCTCGCTTTTGGCATGATGCCAAGACACATTAATGAATAGCATACCACTCTCGCGAACCATAGTTTGTGGTACTGTCGTTCCATTCATCTTGCAAATGAGTAATCTTGTTGTTTTTACATTTATAGAGATTACTTTATGCATGTACAATATAAGTTGTGATTTTCACCAGTTTATTTTGGGTTCTTGTTCTTTACCCATTCAATTTGCAAAATATTATTATGTATTGTCTGTTGTTGGTGCAGTTAACTTTAGACTATGCAGTCCCAGAATTTGACATGCTGTTGATTCTCTCTTAAACTTTGCATATAATTTTTATTGCCATCGCGTGTGATTCGATTAAGTTATGTTATTATGTTTAAGTTTTCAACCATGTTTTACTTAAATACCCAGCATTAATATACGTGTAACTTGTACCAATGCCTTTTCACATTTTATATCACAGGGGACCAATGACGATTTGATCCTACAGTGTTGTTTACACTTCTGCAACGACAAAGCTAGAGACTTCATGCCAAAAGATCGAGGTAAGAACATAAATAAGAACAGATCAACAAACGAAGAATCAAATGAATAAACTGTTTTCAATTGTGATTGTAACTCCAAAGTTTAAAGATTGGCAAGTTATACATAAGTTTAAATTTTCTTAATTTGTTTGCAGATGATCCATGTAAGGCATACTATTACTTTTTATCAGAGTAACCAATGGTTGTCTGGTTATATTTAGTTCCCGTGTTTATTGTTATGTTATGGTTTCTTAGGCATTGTAAATGGCATGTTAGGCATGGGGTCTATTTAAAATGTTTATTACATTTCTTTCATAATAGTTCATGTGCTCCCCAGTGCCATACCTTGAAGCAAGCAACCAAATTTATCTTTCGTCATATGTACCTTTTGGTATACTTTTGACACTTTGCTCCTGTTTTGGACCAAAATGTGACATGGCTTTCCTCACATAGTATGTGTACATTGCAGCATGCATACATTACATCCACCCCACACTCACTTCTGTCGCATAGTTGTAACACATGCTTGCATCTATTCATGTAAATTATGCTGTACTAGCTGGGCCAATGTAAGTGTACGTTATGTACAGTGTCCCACGAGATTCGCCACACTGTTGTCAAAGGGAATTCAATATAATAAAAGTCTTTTGCCAGTCGTAATTTGCTCTTTCTAATTTCAGACGCACCAATCACACTTCAGAGAGATGTTGTGTTGCTGACTGATGATAGAAATCTTCGTTTGAAAGCACACCTGAGAAATGTGCCAGTGAAAGACATCCCTGCATTCCAGAGATGGGCAAAAGTCAGTTGAAGTATCTCTGCACAGAGCAAAAGGGAGTAAACCTTGCAAAGGGTAATGTTTCAGACACGTGACACAAACTGATGTGACCTATGATCACATGTGTGAGCAAATAATAATAAGAAGGCGTTGTGAGACACATTTGCTTACAAGTATATTTAATTGTACAAATCGGGTTGCTTTGATTGATATTGAAATGAAGAACAGAAATGGAAAGACTTAACTTGAGAAAATAAGGTCAAGTCATGGGAGAGTATTCTGTAACGTTTTGAAAAATGTGTGGCTCATACCTTCTTGTTTTGGTACGAAGTCTCGTATTTAAAACATCGTTTCTTTTTTATCATTTAGTTGTTTCTTGCTGATGCTGCTTTATCAAGTGGTCGTGCCATATCTAATGATTTTAATGGAATTTGAATTGATTTTAGTTGCATGTCTACTGTTCACTTCACATGATGTTTAGAATAGGTTTTTGCTTGCAACTCAGTTTTACTATTTCCGTGAAGGATAATGTACGATGCAGTACCCTGGTGTAAATTTATAAATGAAAATTGTTCCATGGTTGGAAACAACGATTAATTTATTAGCTTTAGACTAGCCAGTGTGTGTTATCGCGAAACATCACTACATTCTTTTAAAATTTGTTTTACCATTACAAGTAAGATATGTTGCTTTCTGAAACGTATATATCATCTCAGGTTGTACCTTTTATTTTGAGGTTGTGATGAAACTGTGAACAGCAGCTAGAAATTTACGTAGATGTGTAAATACAACAGAACATTGTCTTGAAGGGGACTCGGTTGTTGCAAGTGTCAGTGGAGACAAAGTTTTTTAAACATGTTTAACCCATTTATTTATGTGGAAAAATTCGTAAAAGACTACGTCGTTCAATACAAGTTTCGTTAAACTTGTATACGGACTATACTGTAATAAAGTATATCGGTTTAAGAGGTAACTGCCGGCAGTACCATGGGCACCCGAAAAGTGCCTAGTTCAATCACAAATAAATGTATTTTTGTTTGTAAGATGCTAAATGTATGGATCAATTTAATAGATTATTATTATATTTTTCCGAATTGAGAAACTTGTGTACGAAACTTTTAGATGACAGAACTTGTCACCACATTCGTAATTGATTGCAACGCGTCACGAATTTTTTCTGTCATTCCTTTATTTGGCAGACAAAAAGCTTGATTGGAAACAACTGTTTGGCGAAATTGGTTTAATGCTAGATTTGTTTTTTCATTTTGCTTTTGCAGTTGGTATTAATAATACGAGGTTTCATAAAATACACATGAAGTCCCGGATAATTTTAAATACGTACATACATATATATTTGCAGCAGAATTATCAGGGGGCATGCGTCATGACTAAAAAGGTGTGCTTTTAGCATTTAGTAAACATGTTAAAATGACCTTGAAATGCCGTCTCGTGGAAAATATGGGGATCCCGGCCCCCTCAGTTTCAGTTTCAATTCAGTTTCGTGTCTGAAATCACGTCCGATTTCATAATCTGCCGTGATTTCTGTAGGCTGGTCTACAAGGAATATGACCAACCTGGTTACTCAGTCTAGTGTTTGTTTATGCTTTTGCTTTTGTTCATTTGGTATTTAATTACAGCAGATTGCCTAATCTTCTTTAATAAGTGAAGGAGTCATTACAGTAGATGTTCTAATCTGACGTGATAAACAGTTACAATTATGGCAGATGCTAATCTGACATGATATTTATTACGGCAGATGCTAATTGGATGTGATTATTATTACAGCAGATGCTAATCGGATGTGATATTTATTATGGAAGATGCTTTAATCTGACATGATGACATAATGAGGTCACATCAGGTTAATGCAGGCAAGTCCATGGGGTGTAAACAATGTGGTACACTTGTACTTGAAATATAAAAATCAAGGCAGATTATGGCATCGGACGTGATATTTTGCTGAAACTAGAACTGAATTGAAACTTAAACTGGAACTGTGGGGGCGAAAACACCTGGAAAATATTGGCCCAGTTTAATTGCTCCGAACACAAGTTTACAATAGCAGTTTCCAGGCACTACAATTAATTTTTTTTTAACCTGACTTGATGTATAAATTGTTTCGAATATGCTTAATAAACCTCATTTTCTTGCATTTGATGTTCTATTGTAAATGAGCCAAAAACAGATGGGGATGCTGAAAAGAAAGGAAATTATCACAAACTACTCGCATGTAGCTTTAAAGATACAGAAACATTTATTTAAAACAACGTAAACTGTGTAAATCTTACAAATACTTTGAGTACCCAAATAATGAGTTAAAGTTCATAAAATTAAGTAAATAGTAAATAAAAGCAATACTCAAGCTAAAATTTCGTGACGTGTGAACACTTGACTTCAAAATTAGGAATTTAACAATGAGGCCCTTTTTATTGAATTGTTTGGATTACATTTTCTGCCGCACTTTGAAATCGGGATTTCAAAAACAACATAAAAAATAATAATAAAACAAACTAAAATGGCAGCTAAAACATGCTGCAAATTGTAAAATATCGCTTCGTTGGCTACATCGACGAATTTTGTCAAAAGTTGATCAGAAAAAGTTCTAAATTTTATTTTAGGGACCATATTTAATTTTGATTTTTGTATTTTTTCCGATTATCGCACTTTAAAAATCCTGTCACAATGTAATCCAAATGATTAAATAAAAAGAGGCCTAAAGGTTTACAGCTACTGAAACACGCGAGTTATTGCTACTGGCACGAGTAACTTACATCAAATCCTGTTCATAGTGAAAATACTGTACATTCACACTTCAGCCGTTTTGAGATTTGAACATACCGACATTTGTGTTATCACAAGGAAACGTTAAAATGCAGCAAGTTACACCGTTCAGTGTCTAACTGGTGTGGCGTCTAACAAGTAACAACGCATATGGCATCATTAAAAATACATGTATGAATTGCATTCACATAATTAGTGTTACTGATAAATAACAAACAAGATATCACAATGACTTCGGTGAGCAAAATTTGTATCCCTTTTGCTAGCATCCTTTTACCCCTTTACAGCTTATTGTAAATTCATAACCATTCGAGATACCATTTAACTTTGTGGATTTATTCTCATCTTTTGATTTATTGCACATCCTACAAAAGAAAGTGGCACTAGTTACATTTGTTACTTGTCAGTGCAGCCTGACAAATGTTCTTTTGTACATCAGGAATAAAATACGGTAATAGCCCTGTACATTAACAGCCTAAAAGTCACCAGAGTTGCAGTTTATAGACATTATTCTACATCCTTTTACAACAAGACACTCACCTGTGCAAGGTTTTGTAAAGTACTACAAACATGTAAATTTGCCAATATGCTTGAAAAACAAGCAGTGCCAGGCATCCAAGCGTACATTTGATGGGTATGTGACTAGGTACCTGTGCGAATGACAAAAGTAAAAGATTAGACTTTTATTCATTGAGAAATGGCACATGGAACAAATTATTGAATGTGACTTGATTTTTTTGGTCGTTTGAATGTGCTCACATACCTGATACCAAGAGAGGTCGTATTGCCTTCCGTAAACATAATACATATAAGGAAAGATGAGTACTCTGCAGATGAAGAAAGTAACGACACATAGAATGCCATTTACTGATCCATACACTGTATTATTAATTCCTATCTGTAAAAAAACAATGTATAGATCTAATACAAGTTTGGTCACAAATGACCAATACCAATTCTAATACATGTGTACACAATCTCAACTCGTAAACATACCTGCTGCAATATGGCCCTGATCGAGATAAATGGTATTGGCAACTCAAACATAAAAAAGCAGCCAACAAAGAAATCCCCGACATCTCCACGTATCCACTGAAAAATATTATACTGTTAAACTTCAACACTTCAATAAACTTAGAAAAATAATAGGCATTACATGTCAATAGTTTTAAGTATTTATATTCAAATAAAAGCCAAAATAAAAAGAAATACAACTAGAAAAGACGTGACGTTGAAAGCAGCGTTGTGTGTCTGTCGAATGACTTCACAATGTTGCCAAAGAAAACAATGTCATGGCTACTAGACTATTTCTTGGTAGTACAGTCGGGCCAGGTTACTTCGAGCTTGAATGCCTCGAGCTTTTAACAATCTCGAGTTTATTTTGCCAGGTCAAAATTATAAAAATAGGTCCACATGGACCTGAGCTCATTTGGCATTATGAAAATACTTAGACAATTTAGGTCACAATATCACATCATAGAAATACAAAGGATAATACACAAGGATACAAAGAGTCTAGGATCAAATCTCCAATGTGATCAATGAAAAATGCACAAATATGGCTGCCAAACTAGAAGTATTAGTAGCATCAACATAATTTTGACAGGATATAAAGAGGGTATGTAGGTGCATTTGACTGCAAAATATAAAGTCTATACCTTTAACTGTGTGTCTAGGAATAATGTTCAAAGACAATTACAAGTATGGCTGCCAATTTGAGAATAACGGTCATAGCAACATAATATTTGCTAGGCTTTAAGATAGGACATAGGAGCATATGTGTGTAAGATATGAAGTCTCTACGATCAGTAGTGTGCTCAGGGTGACTGTGCACAGACAACATGACCGACGACGACAACAACAACGACGGATGATGGACACTTCATGATTCTATAGGCTCTTCGACTTTTTATCTACCTCGCGCTTTTGCACCATTTTTTTCCAGTTCGAAGTAAGCGGGACCGACTGTACTTCTTGGTGTAATAAAGTGGAAAGTGAAAGACCACATACTCCGTGGCGTTTCATTCGATAGAAAATAAATACATACCACTACTGTAGGAAAGTACAACATAGGAAGTATTATATGATGAAATGTCATAGCTCTGTTGTGTTCAACGAACTGCATCACAGAATGCTTAAATCCTCTCGTTCTATTATCTGTAATCAAAGAGACAAACAAAGAAGTCTTGTAGTATTATTCTTTAAACAGATATTTCTGCATATCTTTCGAGATCTGTCTGTACACAATTTCACATGGGTCTTGTACATATACTGATATTACTTCAAAACAAAGTAATGTTTGTGGTAGTTATAAAATACTATACAGAATCGAATACTTGTACAAATTGTTTATATTTGATAGAAAAATTTGCGTTATAATAAAGAAACGTAATGAACCTGGGTACTGAAGGCAATACAATTCATACATGGCCCAAAGGTCATAGATCAAGTAAGGAGTGGCGAATAGTGTATACCCTGTTGCTAACCAATGCCTGGAAACAAAATTAATAAAAATATGAAAAGTGGTAACAATGTGTACATACACAGTAACAATACAGTATAACTAAATATTAGGAACGAAAGGCAGGTTTATTTCATTTTATATATGTATATATTTTTATACCTATCATAAAGGACGTCTTGGTTGCAGTTTGAAATCACAATAATTCCAACTGAGCATGCTATAATTGCTTGTATTGCACTTACGAGTCTGAAAGGCAAAAATAATTATAATTAGGATTTCGATGCGTGAACTAACCTACAGATTCGGGGAAGGCCACAAAACATGCAAATTAAGATTACAGTGACCTTTCTTATTTACGGCCACCCTGTTTCTACATAAATGAATGACTGTAAAAAAATAAGGAATGACCGCAAATGAGGTGTCTTTAACATTGTATTGCGATATTGTAACAAAAAATTACTATTTTTGTAGTGTTCAATTTATTTAGTATCATTGAAAATGGCAAGTATTTACATCAATTAGTTAAATATGTACTCCTTGAATAATTTTCCTTGTCCAATCAGTTTGCAAAATTTCATCAAGTTTAGTTTACTTTGCCTTACTGATGGCCTATGAGAAATTTAATTTCCAAGACGGCTGTTAATGAGCATGTTTTGGGCATATTTTTACATTAAAAGTGGCTGTTGTCCATAAAATAGGAAGTGGCTGTAAATAAGGAAAAGTTTATGTGGTAATAATTACTTTTACATTTTTTTACGACCGTAAAAGTGGAATGGCCGCTAAGAATGGCTGCAAATTAGAAAGGTCACTGTACACGAGTTATTTCGTAATCAAAAGCAGATTGGTAAATAAAAATTCACCACGTCGATGCCTTTCCCCTACTACTTGCATCTGGTGAATTTACCCTCCTCGGCGGGTGAGTACCTCACTTTTAGGTGCACCTACTGCCGGGGTATGTGTTAGTACCAGAGGCCAACATGTAGGATAAAACATTTTTGTGAATCAGGTATTTTGTTATCCAGTGTACAGTCTGAATTGCTTCAGGCATGGGCAATACGTTTGTGTGGAGTTTTGTTTTATAATTTAACCACCTCACCAAGTTTCATTAAATTTCATTCAAATAACCCACCCGTTAAAATGTATTTCTTCTTAGTCAAAGTAATATATTTGAGTAGATTTCTAATTGATATCACTTCCTAATGCATACCTTTTTAATTTTTATTTTCAGGATTAAAGAGAGAAAAAAATATTAAATCTGTCTCAACGTCACAAACTTCATTGATACTGGATCCAAGTCCCAGTAATAAATAAAAAATGGAAATAACAATTTGTAATATAAACATACATTTTGGAAATATCTTGGCAATAAAATTTCATTTTAATGATCCTTACTGATATTTCCCATGCTTCAGATTAATTGTCTTTTGAGAACTTAGTTTGTAGATTTTACCACGGGCAATACATGTGTGTGGAGTTATTGGTTTACAATTCGACAAATTCAACAACAGAAAATGGGTAGGAAAGCAGTCAAAATATCAAACTGGGTCAAACCGG
>JBCAUI010499795.1:0-13413 GCA_038406195.1 Haplosyllis anthogorgicola | reverse complement strand
GGGGAAATTAACATTAGGGTCAATGGAAGAAATTTGGCGCGGAAAAAAATATCGATATAAGCGGGATATCGATATAATCGATATATCCGGGGAGGAGTGTATTTGATTATCAGCACATGCGCGATCGACCTATTTCTTTAGGTGTGCCTCATTTAAGTCACTCCTGTGACCAAGTCATTAGTGTATGTTCAGGCCAGCAGAAAATATTAAACCTCTTACTATGGTATCAAATTTAAGTAATTTATTGCTCTGCAGAAAGAGAACAGCCTCCAGTTATTAAGAATTGATTCCTTTTTCAATATGCAATATTTGTAATAAAAAATTGGAACAATCAGCATGTGTTAGTCGGAAAAAGTCTGCAGATTGAACAAGGTTACCATTGAAAAAATGTCTGTAAATGCATCTAAAGAAGAGGGTGTGCCACAATTCGGGGCATGCGCCAGTAAACAGACAAATATGGTATAATGGAACGTCAAGACGTTATGACTCCTATTACATTGATAGCTTGCCTGATAGCACAAAATAATCCCACACTTAAACAAGACCATTAACTAAAGTCGATTTGAGTGTGGAAAATAATGCTCATTAATAATTACAGTGTAGAAAATGCGAAGTTTCAATTCTTAATTGGAACTCACTAGTTGTCTGAATCAATCGTAATATAATGAGATATTCCAGTACCATAGTGACACACAAAGTGACCAGGTAGAAATAAGTAGACCACAGTAATTGCCTTCGTGGGGGATAAAACCCAAAAAAATTTTCAAATTTAAAGAAAGTAAGTAGACCGACACCGAAATACTGCATGTAAATTTATCGTTACAGCAATGTGATAGACGTGTCTGCTATAGATTCCCAGACTATGGAACAACATGAATACATGGACAGAGCAAGGCAATATAGGTGAGCAAAGATGCAGATAGATGTTGGCAATAAGACGTAGAAATATGTTGATTTTTTAGTTCTCAAAACGAATTTAATTTGACAAGATGTTGAGTGTGTCTTTATTATTGTAGTACACGATTAGCTTTAGCGTGCAGTAGTACACAGCGGATGCGATCAACACCAGCACTGCCAGCAGGTGTCACCGCCCCACAAGTGGTTCTTGCCAGTCAGCCCCCGTCATTAGCAGACATACAGATGGTACGGTTATTAGTTATTTTCTATTTTATTTTAACTTTATACTGAGCCAAAATTACAGTTTACGTCTTAACAAAAGTTGAATGTGGTACTGCCTTACCTCATGTAAATTACAATGACAGTAATTGGCTTTTCAGATAAGTTCAGCTGCAGAGACAATTCACAAAACTGTAACAGATATTAAGGTGAAACATAAGGAGGATCTAGTCATTCCATTTGGAGTACCATGATTATGTCGGTTGCAAACCAATCTCAGAATTTTGTGTTTTGTACAGTTTGAAAGTGATAGATCAAATGAAGTGTCTTGTTTATTAATGAGGAGCCTCAAATAAGCAGTTGCTTTGCAATAATCTCTACATTTCATAACATGTTAAGTCTTCTGAAAGGAGAAACTACTTAGTGCAAAATGCTTTCTTTAGTAGTGCAGATCCATGAGCTAAACGTAAAGATGTAATCACATTTGCGTCAAACTTAACTTTTTCTTCATGGATCTGTGACATAAATCGATACACTTGAACATTTGCAATTTGACACCAACATTTGCTTAAAATGTGAGACCATATTCCCTCGAATTATCGCACCCCTCGTTTTTTTTTAAGTAAAAATAATATGATGGTGTTGTGTTAAATGCCACAAAAAGTATGCTTTCAAACCATGTTTTCAATGTTCTTTCTTCATTAAATGAAGCTGCATTGGTAGACAAAGAGACAGATGTTGGCAGCAGTTCGGTACTTTGACACTCCCTCAGACATTGGTGCCCGGTGCTATAATATGACGGAATAAGGATAATTAAATATGACATAATTTAAGGAATGTGTATTATTTATCTGTGATTCTTTGTAAAATATGCTGTCTTGTACATAAGGAACATTTTTCAGGACTCCCAAAACGAGTAGAATTGAAGACGAACTGTGTTTTTCACCCATGTGTTTGTGTTTTCAGTTTAGGTGATGTGTGCTTGTTAAAATGAAGACTTGAATACATGTACATGTAATTTAAACCTGAAAGTTAATCCAGATTCTCCTGAGCAAGTGCACTTGCATGTGTTAAATATTCCGTTTTATTTTGTTGAGTGTCAACTATGCAGAAAATATTTTGTGAGTATATTTTGTCATTGAAAAATGCAAGTGTCTTTATGTGTTCCAAGTTTATCATTGTTCTATCGAAATACCGTCTGATAGGCAATCCGTATCGTGCGACAAACACTAAAAATTAATGAAGAATATTGTATTGGGCAACAGAAAAAACGCAGGAAAGTCAAAAAGAAACAATGTTGGTATGGAAGGTTCATTTGAAAGGTCCGAGAGTGAAACGTGTCATGGTATAAAAGAGTTGCTGCCACTTTTTAATGCGGTATTTATCTTAAATGTTTCCTTCAGTATTATGTGTACATGTAATTTCTTGCTAAAAGAGGTAATAGCTTCCTGTAAGTGGAATCTTGTACAAGCATGTATACCAAAGTTGTGTTGTTCTAAATTTTTCCCTTTAATGTAGATTTCCAGCATGCTTTACTTCCATTTATAAATCTTGATGAAAACAAAAATTATTCACTGAATTCTTTTTAAAAAATGGCAACTTTAATTGAAATATACACATTTGTAAATCTTAAAGAAGACAAAAATTATTCACTGAATTCATTTTTTAAAAAATGTCAAATTTTATTTAAATATATGCACCTAAATGAATTAGTGTCAATGATCCAATGATAACAGTTAGAATTGATTATCGTGATTATTTTCAATTCACTGATCAATACATCGGTATTCGATTCTACACTAATGCGCGCTGCCGAGTCAGGGTCGCGTTTCAGACTGTTACAACGTGATATCCAAGAAGAACAGGAAATGCAGCTGGAGCTTGATTAGGACAGAAAAAGACTTGGAAATTTCGGACTTGAATGGGAACGAATAACCCATAGATAATGGAGACAGATCTTTTGTAAATAACGAATATACACCATCTTGTCAATATATCTTTTAAAACTGTCAAATATTACAACCAATAAATTGTACTTCTTACTGAACTACGCAGTCCCACATATTTCAGTTCATCGGACACAAGCTGACTGACCCCTCCCCCCCCTATCGGACACAATTTGACAGACCCCCCCTCCCCAGGGAAAATTTATTTCTGGACTTTGTGGGGAAAAAAATTTCCAGTGTATTTTCCCATTGGACTTAGAATTTCTTTATGGAGTCAGCTCAAGGTACATACAGTGACTTGAGGGAGCTGGCTCAAGGGACAAACAGTATGCACTTGCAACATGCAACACCAAGGTACATGTATTCAGTGCGCTTTAAGACCAAATTGGGCAAATTGTTACTTTAAATGGGATATCTAAGTAAATCGTCACTTTAAATCCACTTTAAGACCTAAATTGCCAAAAATCATTACTTTAAATGGAATATCTAAGTAAATTGTCACTTTAAATCCACTTTAAGACCTAAATGGCCAAAAATAATTATTTTGAATGGGATATCTAAGTAAATTGTCACTTTAAATCCACTTTTATACCTAAACTGATAAAAAATTGCTGTTTAATTTGAGCATTTCTAATGGGTTTTGGTTGAGGGAGGGGGTTTGCATTTGGGGCAATGCAATGGCTTTGCAACCTACTGGATTGTCTAGTTCAATTGGAAGTTCAAAGTGAGACTAATTAAACCTATATTTGGAAAACTCTCTTGAAAAGAAGTACGTGGATGACAGTAAGTCCAACCAGTTGAGTACATAGTAATAACAAAAATTAATTTCGAGACTCAAAATTAGTACCCAGATGACAGGAGTTCCCCCAACGGCTAGTACGCCCAATAAAAAGATAAAAAGAATAGTTTATTTCGAAGTCTGGGAATTTACTTTCGGTTTACGTGTCCAGTGTAATGATGAATATTACGAAGGCAGTCAGGCTGGCTGTTGGTATGCTTGGCTAAAATGGAGAAGTTCAAGTCAATAGCGCAATAGATTATTATCGGTATACCAGTTTGGACAACAAATCTGCTCTGATAAACAACAAAATGTACTTTAAGAGACAACGAAACGATGATAAATAAACAAATTTGTGAGGTATTTGCCTAAGTTGGTTCCGCCAGAAATTTGATTATCTTCTCCGACTTGTCCGACTTATTTAGTCGCACACGATAAGTTTATGATGTTTTTGTCGCAAACGACACATAATCAGGTTAACTTACGCCTGATAAACAATCATATCTCTTCTATGTCAATTGAACATCCAGACAGTAATGTACATTTATGAGAAATTATGAATGCTTTGAAGGTGACAAAATAACTGGCTTTTGCATGACAATATTTAGAGTAAATAGCACTTTATATTCCGCATTTGACGTCCAAAATTGATTGAAATAAAGGAAAATTACGATTGGTAATTTTGACCCGTGTATTTATCGTACCGCTTTTTTTTTTATTTCAACCAGTTTCAACAGATCAAAATTGGCCTTTTGTAGTCTATTGTAGTAAATCATTTTCTTTCATTGCTATGTCAAACAACATTTATAAAATACTGTGAAATAACAGCTTTGTCGAACGTCAATGTCATTACACGTGAACATGCATTTTTAGAATATTTTCCTCGAAATTTAATTGTATACATATCTGGTTATCAATTGACTTTAATTTCAAATGTTTAATATGTCAACAATTTATATTAGCTTTGACAGACGCAAGTAAGGTCCGTAATGCTAAAATCTATTTTAAAACCTTCAAATTCTAATCGATCGGGCCTTCCAACATTCAACGACAGAGACCAGTGACCTTCTCTTTAACCCTATGATACAGGGTACTGCCCGTGGCACTGGGGACGGAAAGACAAGTACACATTGCATCCTTTAACTTTTTAACACAGGCAGGTGGACATATATCACCCAAACCATATGCTTCTGTGCACTTAATGACAATGGTTCGGTCAAAAAGTTGCACGTAAACGACTGTTTGATACTGATGCTTGTGAGGTACCTATCCATTGTTGTAACACAGGGAGATACCTTAGGAATTTTCAGAGGTGGCCTCGTTGTGGTCGTTTACGATATACAATGTGACTTTTCAAAATGTGATAGATATGACACCTAATCAGGACTTTTGACCTTTCAAAAAAAAAATTGTGGGGATAAAAATACAAATAGACATTCTTCACTTTATCTTAAATTATTACAATTCTTTCTTTTCTGCTATTCAGACACAATAGGCAAAGTCGTAATTTGTACATTTGCTTGGAGTGACAAAGATTAATGCCCTCCAGACTCCAGGAATCTTAGTTTATGTCATACCTCTTGTCACAAATTTCTTACCATTCATCCTCTTGCTATGCTCTGTAAAACAGTTACTACGTGGACCCGTAGAACCTGTGTGGGAACATGTACATTGATAAATATGTAACAGTAAATGTACAAGGGGTGGACCCAGTCTTGTTCGTGTCCTCTTGATGAATCACAATTGACCACAATTATTCCAAGAGGATGTCCAACCAAATGTTACCGAATATATCTCGAGAAGTTTTGAATATACTGTGCACACTCCTGTGTATTTATACATAAATGGGGGCCAAAATTACACCTCTTTTGTGATGTTGCAAGAAATTATTTCTTAGTTTTAGTGTAATAAGCTTCAATGTTACATATTGTGTCTGGGTGACTTTAACTGCGCAAATGTTCCAGTCTGGCAATATGCATGCAGAGAGACACCAATGATTTCCTGTGACACCACGAAATGTTTAATTTATACTAACAAGGTACATTTACTTTCCTTGAGGTGTTGTTTTTCCCACAGCTCAATTATAATCTGTTGCTATAAATTATTCTATTACTTGGAATAACAAATTCAGGAAAACAGGGTGGATTATTTACATTTTACAACATGATTACAAGTACCACCCAGAAAGATATTACCATAGACCACCAGAGCTACTTTTTTGCCCAAGAATGTCACTTATGTGGATAAAGAAACAACATAAAAGTTGTTAAGTAATTACATCTTTTGTCCCTTATAATTCCATGAATATAAAAAAGGGAATAAATGGGAATAATGGTGTCTTTATTGAATGTAGGCTGAAGATGATACAATAAGATGTTCATCTGATGTCTGGGATGAACAATGGGCCATGTATTTTGATGGCCATTGATAGTGAATGTGGGTGGTCAGTGAAAACTAGGTGTTGTCATGTTATGGTGACACACATTAAATATGATCCTGGCAATACCTGGTCAACCTCATCGCCATGCTCGAAGAAGGACAAATCAAAACAGAGGGTTGTTCGTTTTAAAAGACTGAGTTATTGTGAATGTGACAAATCATAACTAGTTAATTTGCCAAACCGTGAAATTCTATGCCAAACTCGCCTTGAAATATGTAGTAAACAACTTTCCTGCTCGTAAACAAGTATCTAAGTGTAGAAAGATCATAACTTTTTGAATCATGTGCTAAATATGTTTTTGGTTCAACTGTCCATTTCGTGTATCAGATTGAAGGGAGAAATAAATGAAAAGATTCAAACTAATTTCTTTCCGATCACTGTGGCTCTGCAGTTTCATTCCAGTTCAGATCCAGATTGTCCATAAAGATAAATCTGAATTAATTAATATTGGGTTATTAAATTTAGCAATGAATTTTCTGAAAGCAACTACAAAAGCACATGCATGAGTGATATTAGAAAGATTGTCTGGTCAATTCAGACCTGGAGCCAAGTAGATGGCACCAGTCTTGGGTGACTTGGTACAGACATGCAATCATTTCCTTGAAGTTCTCAAACCCAATGGACCCTTTTCCAACTGTACTGAAGTTCCTGTCTCATAAAGGTTCTTTTTAGATTTTTATTCAATTTTTATGCTCAACATAGTTTCCCAATTGTCTAGGAGCCATCTGCCATGGATTTGATTGATACATCATCCAATGAGCTAAATACTTTGGCTTTACTGCCAAGGTTCAACAGGTAGCATGCTAATTTGTTATGGAGGGTACTGATTGAAACCCAGTGTCTGCCCTTTTACAGACAAAAAGCACCCCACTGAATGCATTATTGAGATTAACTGATCTCAGGCATGTTCTACCGTGGGTACCTGGGATGACTCCACGCCGCACGTAAGAAGCTTAGAATATTGGTGACATTTTATCGTGTCTCGCCTTTGTGCTCGAGTGACTTCATGGTATGCCGAGGTCAACTACTTTACTTTTCCCTTTGCATAAAGCGTGAAACAACCCCGAAAGTAGTCCCGACCTTCTGAGAAATCAGGTTTTCTTCAGACATTTCAAAACAAACTCGCAAGTCATACATGGGTGTTTTCTATTTTAGGTAAAAGGAATATCCTGTTCTAAAAATAGAACGTGTCTGTCATCTCTGTTTACTTCTTTGATGACAATTCAAGGATCAAGCATATGGTAATACCCCTTTAGATGAAGGAAGCAATACAACTTTTACCTTAATGTGGGAAAGTGACCCGTGATCTTTTTCTCAGCAAATAGTTTAAATGCTAAGTTTAAAGTTGTTTACACTCCAGCATTTTGTCGTCAATACTTTTGTAGCCTTTACGGTTTCCTTGGGCCTCTACATGGGTGGAGAAAGAGCTTAAGTTCAGATGAATATGATGACCTTAAAATTTAATATCTTTTTTACGCCAGTTGTGATGTCAGTTATGTTTTGATATTGTTTATTTACATCATAATATATCACCATTATGGTTCAGTCCGCAAAATAGGGCGAAAAGCAGTTCCGGAATTGTTTTTCATTCTTTGAACAGTAGAAATTCATGTTGTGTTCTTTAATACAGAACAAAAGCACAGCGTCAATGTCTGACGTTCCCAAAATGTAATTCTAAACACGTACTTCTCGTGGTAACTAAATTTCACCCATCTGTGTCGTTGGATTTTTCTTTATGGCGTGAAGTGATCCAAACAACAGATGTTCCCATTAAAAAACTTTATGCAATATTAAAAGCAATCACTTTACAGTTAATGTTTGTAATTGTGAAACAGAAAATTTACTTCATCGCAATTTGTTGCACAATTTAACTTTATTCACATTTTGAAAACGTTTCATATATATAATCTCTTCATTGGCCTATGCACAGCAAGTACCCACATAAAATATTTCAAACAAAAATAAAGACTGGCGACAGTGAAAACAATGGGCATTTTGAAATCTTAACTTTTAAATAATTTATATAAATGGTTTCATAATTTTACAACTGAAGCATCAAACCTGGTGAAGAATAGTAATAAATTATAACATATGAGATAAGGCTGTTAATCTTTTTGTGGCGTTGCAAATGAAATAATGAGTTGCAAAGGAAAAGCAATCTGTCAAGATTACCGAGAATTAAGAGTAAGATGAGACATCACTTAAACTACTACATCACCCAAGCCACAGAAAGTAACACATTTGAGAAAGTATTCTACTGAAACAGACTTTATTACCACAGATTGGCCTGCTTCATAAACTTAAATCCTTGGTAATTTCAAATGTTCTATGATCAATTCGAACTGCAATGTATAGGTGTATAATAATCTGGTAAATGCAGAAAAATCTTGGTGTGAGATCGGTACAACGTTTTAGCAAATCAACTCTTCGCACTTCGCAGACAAGTGCAATCCAATTGAACATAAAAGTGCACAATTGGAATACTCACAATACTCATACTCGTCAAAAGTTAATGTAAAAAACGCTTGACTACTTAATATGAAGCTGGATAATAAAAACAGAATTTATTTGCAGAAATTGGCTTTTATGAGTTAAACGTATTTTGTCCCAACGTTACCGACAGATAATGAAAGGATAATTTTATCCCGAATAATCAAATGGATGATTCTTCTTATTTCAACCAAAATTAATGTGAGCCAACATGAGACACGGAAACCTTAAGTCTTTCAGTCCTTGAAAGTAATCAAACTCGTTACGCCAAACCCAACGCTTCATAATTAACTGTGAGCAGTACACGTGCATGCAAGGTGTGTCATTTTGATCAAATAAACTGCGTATCATGGCCCATTGTTAGAAATGTTATCCGATTAATTTTTGTTCTCTTGTTAAATAATTAGGGAAAATAACCCGGGGCAAAATAGGTAGACATTCATACATTAGCTCATAAACGACAAAGATGAGTATATTTTGTCACTGTAATTAGACTACGTATAGATCTAGATCATGCACCTGGATGAATAACGACAGGGTCATCAGTGCATAGGTTCATACACTGGTCAATCCTCACCAAACACCTTCATAGTGGGGATCAGCAATGACCATATTTTTCGCGTGAAAAGTAATAGACATTTAGGAAGGCATCAGAATAAAAAAAAAGAACTGAAAAAAAGAATGTAAGGAACTTGTTATTCTGTAAGGGACTAGAAGAAAGACATTTGAAAACATCTTATCAATTGTGTACATAAGAGAATGTAAGGGAGCTCCCATAAGGTGTCGAGATGAAGTGTACTGTACAAAATAATAAATTATGACTCAACCTTATTGGCGTACGGTACACGGCAATTAATGTTTTCCGACGTCGTTTAATTTGTCTTTATAATTTATCATTGTTATTGTAAATGTTGCAACTGTACAAAAAGAGGAAAATTTCATTCTCCCTCATTGCCAAATTCACAGCTTGTCTTAAAGTTAACGGTTGACGGTAGTGTGACACAGAATACAGCTTCTAGAATTTCTGTCAATTTAAAAATCATTTTAGAACTAAAGAATTGCATACTGTGTGACTTTTTAGCAATTTTATAATGCACGATAAGCGAAGGATTTTGAGTTTAGCGCGACTAGGAATGATGTGTTTTCGGTAACCATTCAGACAACATTTAATTGCAGTCGCAAAAATTAGAAAGTCAATTGTTCCTGAATATTTAGTGAAGTATTTCAAATGGTCAATTCTTCGCAAAAATTAGAAAGTCAATTGTTCCTGAATATTTAGTGAAGTATTTCAAATGGTCAATTCTTCTGTAGCATGCACTCTTTTAAAACGCATCAACGGCATGTCTGCAGTATTCAATGTGCATGTCAATTGTAATTGTTTGTATAAGGGAATCCAAATTGGACTTTTATGGAAATGATCACGAAATGACATTATAATTACAGGTGGAACAAAACATCAAGGACGTCAAATTGCACTCTCAAATTAGTCTTTGTACGGCATGCACAAAACAGCTTATAACGCAATTTCAAGCTTTTTTCTAATTAACAAACTTATTTAGCAAAGTAGCATAGTTACTTGCGGGTCATTTTGTGGTCAGTAATGACTTTTTCTTCTAATTGACGCAATTGAGGCATCAGATCACATACGCAGTTATTGTGTCCATTTGATTGTGGAGCTTTCCGTTGACAGCTAGTTCATGTCGCAAACGCGACACGAAATTAAATGCTAAAGTAGCTTGTTGAACTCCATAGAATAGATCACTCGATCTGTAGTATCTGGCTGCTCAACAACTAACTTGTTAAAAATTGGTTTGTCACATTAGTATCCAGAAGATTTGTTCACATATTTTGCCGCTAAAAGTTTTTCGTTGTGTGCATATTTATGACCATGTTCATACGTATGTGCAACGAACCCCATGAAATGTTATAGTATTAGATAAAAGTTTTGTTTAGTAAAATGACAATGTGTGCACATGCAAAGAAGTAACCAAATCTTCAGGATATTTCCGTGACAAATTTAACTAGATAGACAACCTGTCGGTTACAGCATCGCTCTATATAGTCAAATACACGGGGTGGGACGGTGGGGGTGGGAGTGGGGGCGGGGGGTCCGGTTTCACACCTTTCCACATTCAGTCTAAAACTCCTCAAATCTGAATTTCCCTCCTGACGGGATTTAAGGTATGGGGTGGACGTGTAGGTGTAGGGGGTAGGGGGAGGGGGTCTGGTCCCACACTTTGTCACATCCAGTCTGAAACTACTCAAATTTGAATTTCCCTCCCGGTGCCCATGTAAGTCATAGGGTGGTGAGGGGGCGGGGGGACCAGTGCCCTCTAGTTTCAAAACATTTCATAAGATCTCCATCGTTGCAGAATTCTCGCTCATGAGCGAGGCTAACAAAAATGAAAGGCAGTAAGCAGACACTAAAGGGCAAAAAGGTTCAATGTACTAAAAATGTTCTGCGTTTATTTCTGCTAAAGTCCAAGAGGCAGATCTGTATGGCCTACACTTAGCAAACGTATAGTGGTAACAAATGAGAACGCAGTGACCTACTCACCTACATGATGCCTTATTCGGTTTGTTTCATTTACCAAGTCTCGACCTCAATTTTAGTAATTAGATATGTTTAGCCTCTGGTGCGAAAGACGGTAAACAATACTAAGGGCGGCGTTAAGTAACATCAAGTTTCTGTGAAAATACACGCCGAAAACAAAGTGAGAGATTCATAAACTATGCGTCTGGAGCTATAAAATTCCAAGAGATTGTTCTGTATTGACCATTCATTTAAATAAGACAGAAAGTTTTTAATACTGATATTTAGTTGAATTATAAGTGGATTCATATTGAGTAATCTTGGTTGGTTGGTCCCAGAGATGATATTGGAACAGAAAAGGCAAAGAAATGAATTTTAAATCCTTGCTTGAAATTAATTTCAGAAAATTCTGACAATCACTGCATTCTGTGTTCTGCTGGTGCTTTAATTTTAAAAGTTGAATACACATATTTTTCTTATGTAGAAAGTTCAATAATAATTCTTAGACTGGCTTTATTGTGCATGCGTTCATACCTTCTTCTTAAATACCAATTAATTTTCTTTTGCTAGAATCCCTTTCAACCGACAAAAAGTTAATTTGATGCTTCAGTCAATTCCTTCATCCTTAAAGGGGTATTAACAGGAATTCTTAAAGTTTAATACAGAGTTTCTCACAATTTCTATGAAAGGCCGGTCTGATATTATCTTAAAATTATTAGCCGTATTCTAATGTCCATCCTATCATTAAGAAACAGCCAGCCCAATGTAAAATCGATAATGTGAACGAAAGGGCATAAACACGGTCAAGGGAGGTATGGTGTCCGAGGAATGACCCGAGCCCGTAAACTTGAGTTGACCTGGACCCCTCTTTATAGGGCTTGGTCTTGGCCGGGATAAATCCAACACGACCCTTATCTTCGCTGGAAAAGTCAAGATGGGTCACACTAACAAACATAAACCCTTCTTTTAAGGTCAAATTTTTCGCGGGAAAAATTCCTAAGACCAAGTGAAAGGAATTTGCGAATCTTCAACCTTGAAAGTTGGGAAAAAGTCCTTCCTTGCCCAGAATTGCTTACCGAAATTTTCGGAATACCTTTTTTTTTATACTTTTATTCTAGAAATCAATATACGAAATAAATGAAGTATAAACAACGAATAATAAAGTTTTGTGAACTTAATCATTAGATGAACTGCGCATCTAACTTACTACGTTTCAAAAATCTTACACAACAAACTTGATATGTCTTATGAAACGATGACCTTTGCTTGCACTTCTCTACAGATAGTTAGCGTTTTATTGGGTACTTCATAAGGAGTGAACAGCTTAGTAATGAGATACAAAGGGAGAGGTGAGGTCAAAAGTCATCTATTGATCTTCTCATTTTATTCGAGGCACGCAGTTTATTCCTTTTCCAGAATGTTGCAGGAAAAGACTTCATTAGCATATTCAAATGAATCCCAGAAACCTCATCCTGACCTGTCGTGTTTATAAACAATGTCACGTGACCAAGCCTGAACCCGAAATGACCTCGAGTATTATGAGCTGTAAAATAGATGCATTAGAGCTTTTCACAGGGAGGATACTAGCTTTTCTTTTCCTAATTTCTGTCCCCTACACAAATTATCTTGTGGGTAAAATCTCATCGCGAAGAAAAACTTTTCAAACTAGCCTTTTAAAATATATATATCTTTAGAAATGCGTTTGTGTAACGTCCATTCGATCCCAAGGCAGTGCTATTCTTAACTTTAAGGTTCAGTCTTGTCACATTTCATAAATTTGTTTGCTGTTTCACATTTGTTGTGAAAGCGAAAGACAAACTAAAGGCTTTGTTTTTTGTTTGTTTGTTTGTTTGAATTTTTGTCTTTTTTTGTCTTATTTGCATCAATAAATATCTACATGTATCTTCACAACAAGTTTTCACGCATTGAAGGTTTTTCCAAATTATTTTCGTTCACTTATTGCCTAATTCGCCTGATCTTCTTGCCTAATTAGGTGAATTATGTCAAAGGACCAGACTTCGGTTAGACTTCGGTTAGAGTCTACACCAGAGGTGCTGCAGTCTTAGACTGCAGCTAGAGTTAACACCAGAGGTGCTGCAGGCTTCCCACC
>JBCAUI010499784.1:0-13414 GCA_038406195.1 Haplosyllis anthogorgicola | reverse complement strand
CCTGCATTGGGTTGTGCCAGCATGGTCCAAGGTCAGGTTGCCTCACCTGCCACCTTGGGGGGGGGGGTCTACGCCCAGTTTTGACTCCATAGCGAAACCACCTTGCCGTCTACAGTAGTCTATCAACGCAAAGCGTGATAGACTAGTAAGTCAGTTGAAGCCACGATTCCAGAGATGACGCACATACATACATATGCTTGCATGCATGCACACACTCGCATTCATGGACATCTTAACATAAACCCACATTCACAAACCTTGAAACTGGATTAACATGGTATTTCTGTTTGTACTTTTAACTTATCAAACCAGAACCTGGATATGTGAAGACTGCAAAAAAATCACACACTGAATGGCTCTTTGAAGCTTACTATCTACCAGCTGGTCATACATACATTTGTGGGCGCAAGGCTCAAAGCAAGAGTATTTCAGTTTGTAGTTCTGTTTGTAGTTGTAGTACATCACAGAGCTGAATAGACCGACGCCACATTGTGCCCGAGGATAGTGCAACCAGCGTGCATGCATACATATTTACATGCACCCACATGTGCACACAGATATGCACATACACACATATGCAAAGTACACACATGCTACAAATGTGTATTTCTGTTTTTAGTTCAGTTGTATGCATGCATACATGTGTACAGATACATGTGTGTAGACATGTGCACAAATGCAAGGCCAATGATACAGATACACAATGTGGACACACTATGTACATTCTTACATTTCTGTTTTTAGTTCCATTGTATCAACCTGTGCCTTGTACACACTTTGGGACGATAGCATGGCACATGCATGTGTGTACATGCATGCGCATGGAAACGAATGGCCAGACACACATTTAAAAACACAAATTAAAGGTGTATTTCTGCTTTTAGTTCAGTTGTACCAACCAGTGCCCAGTAGACCGGACCCACACCATGTCGGAGTACATAGTGGCACACGCATATTTTCACATACACATGCATTTCTACACATATACGCACATTAAAGGTGTATTTCTGTTTTTTAGTTCAATTGTACGAACCAGTGCCCGATGGACCGGCCCCACACCAGTTCGGAGGATAACGAAGCCGGTTACACGGAGATCATCTGCGTCACGGCGGAGGCGGCCGGACTCACCCAACCGTAAGTGTTTAACCGTTTTAACCGTTTGTGTCTGTTCCTGTGTTTGTAGTTTAACTGTACGGCACAGTGCCCAGAGGACAGGCCCGCCACCCGCCCGGAGAACAGCATAGAGGGCTACACGGAAACCGTATGCATGCCCGCCGTCACTACAGCGTATGTACAGACTTGTCACGGTGCAGTTCAGTAAACAAACAACTACTGCAGCTAAGGATAAACGCATGGAAATGAGCGTTTATTGCCTTTGAAAGCCAGCAGTTAACACTCTTCTGGATGCGTATATTCTTAGCTGCAGCAGTTGCTGGTTTATTGAAGTGCGCTGCTATCCCTATACCGCATGCATGGTGATGTGTAATTTTTGCTTTGCCTTTTCTTGTGGGAAATAAAATTTCTCTTTCTCAGGCCCGATATGTTTTTGTATAATTTTCTTTATATTCATTTTTTTATTTTGAAACGCTATTTAACAAATTAAAAAGTATGTCCCAAGTTATTTTTTTATATTAGATGGTTGTAGCGTGGCGTTGGAGTACTAATTTATTTAACCACACCACATTTCCGTCTTATTAAAGACGTAACATCATGACGTCATGAATGCATGCAAGAGGAAATATAAAATACTTGATATCTTTACTTAGGTCACTGCTGAGGTTTGTATGAGTAAACTGATTGGTTGTTGAGTTGGTAACGCGGTTCATGATTGGTTATTTAGTTTTGTAGTTTAGTTTTGTATGATTTTATAACGCTACAGATGATTGGTTAGTTTTGTAAGGCGACAAATGATTGGTTTAAGGAACTTTCCCCGAGGAGGAGGGTTTGATGGCTTCAGACCAAAGACTTCGCTTGCCTCGCCAAGCCCGAGTCTGTAGGTCATGCATTTGGTGGGGGTGGGGGCAAGCCCTGTACTTCGTCTGAAGCCATCAAACTCCAAGGGGCAACGTTCCTATTCTAACGTGACAAATCATGCCATAAAGTAAACGTCACATGATGTTGCGTAGCAACCACCATGCAACCAATCAGGGCCTGTTTTCTTGTATTTTTATCAAGCCTGTCCCTGTTTGGTTGCTGGAGATCTGGAAATACAAAGAACTGCGAACTTGCCATATTTGATCAAAATAAAGTGCTTGTGTGCACACCTTTTGTTTTGTTTTTTTTAAAATAATTTTTGTTGGACCAGGGTACATTGTGCGGACAACTTAATTTTGAATGTGCAATTTGTTTAAATACCAATGTTTGTGCTACTTTAGTGCAATGAGTTTGCGGTGGGTCAAACACTGAACATAATTTATCGCTCTGGACAGAGAATGTACTGAAAATTCAGTCTTTAAGAGCATGACATTATTGTAAGGAATACAAAATTATAAGGGAATCCTTGATATGTGAAACAAAGAAAAGTACTTATGTGCAGGATAACCAAAACTTGTTTGGAAAAAGTTGGTGATGGATCCTCACCATGATGACAAAGAATTCCCAAAAAAAAGATGCACACCAATTGCGGCTTGCACTTTACTTTGATCAAATGCGGTACATTTACAATCTTAAATAAGCCACATAAAATTAATCGGATGCTTAAAAAGTGAATTTTGGGAAAATAATGAAGGTCATAAGATTGTTTGTAATTGGTTTCATTACATTTAACTGATGACATCTGAGAATGCACACAAAAATGGCAGCACTTAGGCTTCGACTAAAGTTTTATTGCCAACTGAAGTCGATCGTGTAAGGCTGTCTTTTTCTGCATATCTTGTGTGCACATCATGTGCGTGCATTCTGGGCACAGGTGCAAGCAGCGCATCCGAGAGAGGCTGACTGCCAAATCTCAGTCAGCACATTAGCCTCAGGCTAACCCTCTATTTTCCGTTTCAGCGCGGGTAAGAACCTGTCTGTGATCATCGGATGTGTCATCGCCGGCATCGTCGTCATCTGTATCTTCCTGATAGTTCTGTTCTACCTGTGGAGACAGCGCGCGAGGGCGAAGGAGAACACGCTCAAGCTCACCGCCAGGATGAGTGGTCTAGAGGAGAGTGAGGTAAGTCTGTCTGTGTCTGTCCATGTGTGTGCACATCTATTCAAACATAACCATGTAACCGTTCACTCAACCGTTGCACACAAATCCAAAGTAGCTCCTAGATCTTTGTCTATGCCTGGATAAACAGCTGTGTAAACTGAAATTAAAATATGAACCTAATTGAGAGAAAAATTAATTCATTGATATAACCCAGTTGGTGCCCTGTTATGCCTGCCCCTCTGTCGGTCTGACTGTCTAATCCACTTTGTAACGTTATTCAATTAATTTTACCTTCTTTTCCCCCGTTTTTCAGCCATTGACGCCGACGGACGTGCACCCGGACATGTCGCTGTTACGCCTGTCCGTTTGTCCGTCCGTCCATCTGTCTGTCCGTCTCTCACACAGTTTAACCGTTGTTTTACTTTCCGTTTTTCAGCCACTGACGCCGACGGACGTACGCCCGGACATGTCATTGTTACGTCTCGTCAAGGAGTCAGAGTTACGCAAGGGCAACATCATCGGGTCTGGCGCATTCGGCACAGTGTACAGGGTAAGTCCGTCTGTCCGTCCGTCCGTGAAACGGGTTAGTAGCGATGCAATAAACCAAAACTAATCTCTAACGAGAAAAACTGCCAAAGAGCAGCAAAATATTGTCAAGAATGAAGATTATTCTTAGTGGTACTCAGCTGAGTGAATTGTGCCCAAAGTTACACGTTTCTCCCCGTCCCAATACGTATGTTAAGATATTATTTATAATGTTAAGCAAAATATACGTCATATGAAGTGGCCAGATTCTAAGTCAGCAGCAAATGTAACATGCCAAAGAATGACTTACGTTTGCCGTTCATATGGCATATTCATAATACTGTTCCTGACGTTTGTATGGCATAACACTTTAAATTTTTAACGTTTGTATGGCATATTTACAGTATGATTTTTCGACGTTTGTAGGGCGTGTTTATCCCGGACGGTGAGAATGTGAAAGTTCCAGTCGCAATCAAAGTTCTACAAGAAGGAACCTCCCCCTCACTCAATAAGGTAAGACCACGGTTGGTAATTGTTGGTTCACACTACCTGCAGTAAAGTAAAAGCACAATGCTCTAGAATACACCCTTACAGTTTGGTATGTTTGTGTACATGTTCCTGTATGTGTGTGTACATGTGTTACAATTGGAGGAGGCGCAGGTTATGGTCTCGGTGGATCACCCATGGTGTGTGCACATCCTCACTGTGTGCATGTGTACACATGTGTCTGTAAGTGTGCACGTGTCTATTGGAGAGGCTGCTGGGGGAGGTGTGGGTCAACATCACCTTTGTTGTGCATGGATTCTCGCCATGTGTCTGTGTGTACATGTGTTACACTGTATATTGTAGGAGTTGTTGGAGGAGGTGCGGGTCATGGCCTCGGTGGACCACCCGTGCTCTGTGCAGATCCTTGCTGTGTGTTGTGTGTACATGTGTATATGTGTACATGTGTCTATATGTGTGTACATGTATTGCACTGAATATTGTAGGAGCTGTTGGAGGAGGCGAACATCATGGCCTCAGTAGATCACCCGTGCTGTGTGTGGATCCTTGCTGTGTGTTGTGTGTATATGTGTCTATACGTGTGTACATGTATTGCACTGAATATTGTAGGAGCTGTTGGAGGAGGTGCACGTCATGGCCTCGGTAGATCACCCGTGCTGTGTACGGATCCTCGCCGTGTGTTGCATGTACATGTGTATATGTGTGTACATGTGTCTATATGTGTGTACATGTATTGCACTGAATATTGTAGGAGTTGTTGGAGGAGGCGTGCGTCATGGCCTCGGTAGATCACCTGTGCTGTGTACGGATCCGCGCCGTGTGTTGTGTGTACATGTGTATATGTGTCTATATGCGTGTACATGTATTGCACTGAATATTGTAGGAGTTGTTGGAGGAGGCGCGCGTCATGGCCTCGGTAGATCACCCGTGCTGTGTGCGGATCCTCGCCGTGTGTATGACGGCGCAGATGATGCTCATCACGCAGCTCATGCCGCTCGGCTGCCTTCTTGACTACGTCCGCAAAAACCGAACCAACATCGGCTCCAAAGCGCTGCTCAACTGGTGCACGCAGATCGCCAAGGTACGTTCAGTCGAATTGTTTGGGAGGGGTTGGGGGGATTTGTTGCTGAATGTAAGTCAGCATAGATGTCATTAAGTGGCGCACAGCGCCCATATGGGCGACTTTTTGCTATTGTTTGGTAAAAGTTTTAATTTGAAGTAAAATATCAAATCTTTACCAACGTACAACAAAATAGATTGTAGAAATGTTTGATGTTATGTCAAAGGTTTTATAACAGGAAAGCATTAGGAATTCTTCAGAATTAAAAAAATCTTTGCTCGCACTACATGGGCATCAACTTTTCGATTTCGGGTGCCGCTACGAAAAAATAATGACATCCCTGAGTCAGGTTACATAGCTTTCACATCTAAAGCTGCTGGGCCTGCATATTTTAATGTGCCATCTGCATTAATTTGATCTTGCGGGTCCCTCGTAAATCTTTGCATTCGACTTGTGCTAATCCTTTAACTTTGTGGAATTAGTGTAGGCTTTTTTTTTTAAATTGATGCGGGTTCTTTTCTTTGGGCCACTAGTGCCTCTGTTTCGGACTCTACCTAAAAGTTTAAAGCTAGGGTTGCCAGTATTTGATTATGACGTAACGTTTTGATTACAGGGAATGAACTACCTTGAAGAGAAGGGCGTCGTGCATCGAGACTTGGCAGCGAGAAACGTTCTAGGTATGTTGCTTCATACAAAACGTTATTCTAACATTAAAAGAAGCGCATTCAATGCATAACATACATAACATTACAGATATAATCTGGATAATGGTTTTGGCTTATTTTATCATTTGCAGTTGAAAAGTATACTTTCGTTTAACATTATTTTGTATTTTTGTATATAACAGTACAAAGTGCACATTCTGTGCGCATCACGGACTTCGGGTTGGCGAAACTGCTGAATTACAATGAAGAGGAGTACAGGTCAACCGGCGGAAAGGTACGTGGTTACGTTAACATTATTGCTGCCGCAATAGGCAGTTAAGTGTTCCCATGATTGTATTTTGTGGATACCTTCTCTGCATTTGAAAGGTGTGCACAGATATATGGGGGTAGCATTTAGGTTTTAACTAAGTTAAAGTATCAGAAGATTAGATGTTGCTTTATTTAGAGAAAATCTAGATCTCATGTGGGGTTGACACATGTACTGAATTATTCTGCAATGGATACTATTTAAATTAATAATCTTTTATTTAATGTTTAACTGTTATTCGCGGACAGATGCCGATTAAATGGTTAGCACTTGAATGCATCCAGCATCGCATCTTCACGCACAAGTCCGACGTCTGGAGTTACGGTAAGTGCCGTTTATAACAGTAGCACAGTTTATAACAAAACGCCCTTTATAACGATGGGGCCATTTATAACAGCGCCCTTTTAACAATAGTGCTGTTTATAATGACAGCACCGTTTATAACAACGCCCTTTATAACGATAGTGCTGTTTATAATGATAGCGCCATTTATAACGATAGCGCCCTTTATAACAGTAACGCCCTTTATAACGAAAGGGCCGTTTATAACGATAGCGCTGTTAATAACAATAACGCCCTTTATAACAGTAGGGCCGTTAATAGCACATCTGACGTTTCGGCAGTCACAGATAGTGTGAACTTACTTACACTGACATAAAAACTGACTTGAAAAGTTTGTAAAACATTATAATGACGAAATAGTAATAACACTAATAATACGATACATTGTATGTTGTAGGTGTTACCATATGGGAGTTGTTTACATATGGACAGCGCCCCTACCCTGACATGCGTGCGCGTGATGTCCCGGACCTGTTAGAGAAGGGCGAGCGGCTCCCACAGCCTGAGATTTGTACAATAGACGTCTATATGATCATGATCAAATGTGAGTAATATATCTGTGATGATTTAGTTGATCAGAATCCCGAATGTTTAACCCTCTGCGCATTCATTCCGATTGAAATGTCAGTAATCAAAATTGTAGCATTTTTACATTTGCCAGTTCCAAGTATTTTTACTGTCTCGGTTTAAATTGTACTCCCCTGGAAATATCTATACACCAGCTGAACAAAAAACAAAATGCAGCTGAAAAAATCCTTCTACCTGATTGGACCTTACTCTTCCTCAGCATCGAGGAAGTCAGTGACGTTACGTTAACTGCTGACGTAGAATCTGGCGATTTCACACTTCTTTGAACTGAAACGTTTACATGTACGTGTTGCCCGTTGCAGGCTGGATGTTGGATGCAGACAGCAGACCTTCCTTCAGAGAACTCGCCGATGAATTCGCCAAGATGGCGCGTGACCCAGGCCGCTACCTGGCGATAGAGGTAAGATGGTGCAGCAGAGCACTAGATGTCAAATGATATTTTTGTAAAATTCCAGTCTACCTAATGGCTCAGAGTACCAAATGACTTTCATTCATATTGATGCATTTTTTGGGTTGTAGTGTATTGCAGTGAGCCACAGGTATGACTAAGGATCTCCCGTGCAAGACGTTATATCGTAATTCAACGTAACGTAACGTCACACAACGTTGTAAATTTCAGGGAGATAAATTTATGCAACACATACTACCCCAATGACCTGCTGCACAATATGTAACGTAACGTAACATCATAACGTTGTGTATTTCAGGGAGACAAGTTTATGCGCCTGCCCAGCCACACATACGACCCCAAGGACCTGCTGCGCAACATGTCGGTCGCTATAGACGGGCCCGAGGAGATCATAGAGGGGGATGACTACCTCCAGCCCACCTCGTCCATTACCGAGCTTCCCGAAGAAAACTCTGTGCCAATGTCAAACGGAAAAGTAAGCAAGAATTGCGTCAAAAATAAGATGCTAAATTACAATTTACAATGCGGAAAATTAAAGAACTTGAGCAAGTCATTGTGTGCTGACTGTCGTCAGCATGAACAGCAGTTTTAGACCCACGGGCAATAAAATTGAAAACAGGAATATTTGGCCGACTTACTGTCTTACTGTCTGCCAAAAATGTTTTGTGCTGCGTGATGCTATTGGTCTGGAGCAACCAAACATCCAAGACCTAGCCTGTCAGCATCATGATTTGTTGGAATAAAAAACTTGCAATACGGACACTTCAACATCTGAAAGAACCAAACAGTAAATTTGGTGAATAGTTGGCTGAATAATTAATTTATCACAAAGTAGTAAATATGTAGTATGAAAGTATTGTGTTCATGTCTTCATCAGAAAGCTATCTCAGGGTGATGAATTATTACTATTGAACAACTCAAAAATTCCAGTTAATGCAAAACTTAAACTTTGCATTTTTTTTGTCAGTATTCATCCGGGTATTCATCAGGGCGATCACGTGAGTATGACGACGACCACCACCGGCGGCATCACCGTGGTTACGGTCACCATAGAGACCGCGGGGACCTGATGGGAGATTATGGCGCGCGCAAACACCCGTGCACATACGGAGGGCTGGAGGCCGCCGCTGCCGCCAAGAAAATACGCCAACAGGTACGCCGTCCAAGAAATGATGTGGCGCACTGGCGTTCAAAGTGCCACTTTTACCGATAACACATCTAGTTCGCATTCAAACTCAACTGTGAAAGCGAATGAACAGGCACTGATAGTCCACATCAAAGTTCTGTATGGAATGGTTTATCTTGATTGAAAACGCCTGCAAAATTGAAATATAACTATACGCAGCTGTTGTTAGAATACTTTGTTTTAAATAGAGCAGTTTTAAGCCGTTTTTCTGTAAATAATTAGTGGCAGCTTATGGAAATATTTAATATTAGAATATTAGACTTTGACACAACTTTGTGGCATGTCTATAACTTTCAGACACCGCTACTTCACAGTTGTCTATTGGATGTATGCGTGTACACATTTATGTGTGTGAAACAATTGTAAAGATTTCATAACAAGTTAGAGTCAACCACACACACGTTAAAATAGAAGTTATGTAGCAGGATTCTCGCTTAACTGTTTATGCGCTTGTTCCCAGGTACCACGTGAAAGTGTCAGTTCCCGCTACACAGCCGACCCGACGAAGGTGCTGGACACGACCGGGAAAGACGAAGGTACATCTCGAACAGTCACCAGATTACAGTAGAACTTGTCTTAAGCGACACCTGTCTTGAACGACATCATGTCTTTTTACGACACTTTTCTCTGCATACAACATTGTTGAAACATGTTTAAATGGCCCTGTCTTGGGCGACACCCTGCCTTTTACGACACTTTTTGGAGGGAAAAGTTCAAGTCAAGACAAGTTCTACTGTACACCTCTAACAGTAAGGTTTGGGAGATGCTACCTTCACTGTTGAGGTGGAATCAGGTGATAAGTGTTAATGAAGACAAGTAGTAAAAGAGAACTTGTTTCTAAAATCTAAAACACTGTGGATGCACTTGCTGTGACCTGTTTTTTTTCTGCATGAAGTTTGAGAGTCTTTTAGATTAAATGCGATTTATTGAATGAAAATTTACCATTGATCAATTAAAAACATCAACATTAATTTGGCTTCTCTTTGCAAAGCTGAAAATTCTTATTTTTAATTGAAAAGACCAATGAACGTTTCCCGTTTGTTATTCACCCGTTGCTATGGCACTTGTTTTATGGTTGCTATGGGTTTCTGAACAGTTGCTATGCTATGTTACAGCTGACTCTGGTTGTGTGTTCCCGGATGTAGATGCACCACCACTTCCGTCAGTGTTGGCTCCCCCTAGTGGTGGCTCTGGGCCCGGAAGTGACGTCAGTAAGCACAAAGATTACGTTGCTAAGCAACAGCAGGAGCTTCCGGCGGTGGATGAGGACGACTACCTCCAGCCCAAGTCGTCCAACCCCGCGCCCTACATGGACATCATCCCGGATACGAAAGGTGCGAGGAGGTTTAAAACCACGTCTGTATGAGGAATAACTACCAGCAAGAATAACCGCTAAAACTAGGGTTAATTTAAACGGCAAATAATATGAGTGGAAGTTAAACATTGCCGAGAATAACTGCTGAAAACAAGAGCTATTTTTAGCAGCAAACACAAGCATCCTGATAAAACATATTTATTGGTGCAAGTTAAAAAATGGAGATTTTAAACTACTGAACACGTTGGCATAGTAACTGCTAAAACAAAGGTTGTTTTTAGCGGCAAATATGAGCTTCAGCAAAAGTGTACATTCGCTTTGAAAGGTCTAAGAATAAGCTTCATGCTCAGCGAAAATTATTTCACGCAACTAGTCCCATCACGCAAGTTATTCTTAGTTCAGGGTTCCTACAGCTTCTGGAAATCAGGGAAAATTAGGAGACCTTTTTCCAGTCAGGGAAAAGTCAGGGAATTTTGAAATATTATGAACTATCAGGGAAAACTCAGGGAATTTTGTGATTTTATTTAATTATTATTTCTGAGATTCAGCAATCTTTACCAGTTTATTGACTTATTTTCCTGAAAATTTTTGAGCCTCCCTGCACTTGCATAACATCTACAACACCTATTATTTTCACTACCAGCTTATGTACAAGTGCATTCTCAGTATTGTAACACAGCAGATAGTACATAAAAAGGTAACATTTAGATCAAGTATTTGTTAATTGTGTGTCTGGAAAAAGGCTGGAAAATACTGGAAAAATAAGGGAAAAGTCAGGGAATTTCATCGTGGAGAGAATGTAGGAACCCTGTTAGTTGCAAATAAGCACATCAATATTCAGTAAATAATTGAGTGGACAAATAAATGAACATAGCATTGGTTCATACAATGAAATGAGTCCCTTCCCTATCAACCAACTAAACCCTCCCCCCCCGCCCCCCCCCCCAACAAAAAAGAAAGAAAAAAGGAGAAAACATACGGCAACTGCAGACAAGTATCCCTGTGTGAACGCATAAATGTATGCATGGTTTGAGTCTGCGCCACCCTGTAGCTGGCATCACTTTATTTTACTTATTCTTATCTTGAAGTAAAATAAAGTGATATGAGAGTGCAAAGCATGAACGTTACTTGAGCAAGGCTACAGGGTTTTATTCATTGAATAAAATTGCTCAAACTTTAGCAGATTCTAAATATTTCCTTGATACGGTGGAGTAAAAATCCATGGCCTCTCTGTGCATGTACCATCACTGCTACAGCATCTGTTAAACTACTATTCATCCATCCAATGGCTGAAACGGGAAGGAGAATTGGGTTGCACAATCTCTTTGATAAATCATAATTTTTTTTTCGTTTTTGACAATGGAGGTAGAACATAAAGTTTCTGATAAAAAGTTGTGGGCACAATTGCACCAGTAGGGTCTATGAACACACTACAAAAATGATGTGCACAGTGTTGTTAATCTGTTGGTATAAACCCAGTATAAGCACATGTGCAATGCAGAAACTTTTACCTCTAATGTTAACATTTGTACAGAAAATTGAAAATTGGCACCCCGCTCTGCCAAGAAATCCTGTGTCCGCCACTGGTACTCATCTTACTGTTAGACTCTGACGCTTGTTCTGCTTGTCTTTATAGATTACTTGGAACCAGACGAACACGTCCACGAATCACAACCGTCACAGCGCCACCCCGGCGGCGGCGTGCCCCATGTCCCTCCCGAGGAGGCGTACACGGAAATACCCATCAATGCCATGGACAACCCCGAGTACTTCGACGGACCCCTTGGCGGAGGAAAGCCGCTCCCCCCTGACCCAAGGACGAACATTAACATAAACAATAACATAGATGATCCTGGAAGTTTAAAAAATCCCAAAGAGGCAGCAGTCGGTGAAGTCGGTGCGCCAAGGTTACGGAAAATGGGTCCAGGGGGACATAGTTCCGACACCGCGGATAGTTACATAAACACTGACTATGATCACCTAGGCAACAGGAGTGAACAGATGCCGTTCACGTCGTATATCAATCCGCACAGTGAGTCGGCTGTATGATCACGTGGTACACAAAACGAGGTCATGTGATGTGATACGCAGGCAGAGTGTTATATTATCTAGTATTAACTATTAGCGAGGTTGAGTTACACGTTTTTCTACATCCTTTTTCGTCAACGTTTAAACTGTAATGTTAAACCAAAAAATCACCAGGCGATAACGTAGAATCTGGTGGTTTGCAATTCTACACAGACGTACAAAGTGACGTAAAACGTGTAACTTGACCTCCCTTTTATATCATACAATAACAAGATTTGTATAAGAGTTAATTTATTCACCAAGGGTGTAGTAGTATCTGAGTACTGAGGTCCAAAATAGCGTTGCAAAGGGTACAGGAATATATTTATTGAAAACATTCGAACTTATTCCCGAAGTGTTCATTAAAAGTAGGTGTCTGTGTGAACCAGGTCCCAGATATAGAAATATTAACAGAAATATATTTAACCGAGCACAAAATGCCCGAAGTCCCAAATCCTTATGGTATGAATGCGCTACACAATTGGTGAAACTAAAGTATTACACAGAAGTCTAACTTTAAGTGTGCTATATACTACTACTAAAGCTACTCTAATTATAGGAACAAGGTATGATATTAATTAAACAAGTGTGAGTTACTATATTATTACTGTGCTACATGCTGTGTAAACTAGTACGGTTACACGGCTGTGAAAGGGTTAACATGGATGCACCACAGTAATGTGTGTTCTGTAATGCGCACATTTGGATCCATGGGGCAACATCATGGGTACTCATGATTTAAACATTTTAAAGTGTGAGTTACCAATGCATGCACATTATAAATGTGTGATGTAATGGTGTGTGCACTTGGGTTAATCGTTATAAGGTGTGAAATATTGTTATGTTACTTTATTATTGATATGGTGTAATACCAAAAGTTGTGAAAGGTTTCATCATAATGATATTTTAACAAATGATGAAAGATGACGTAATCATAATGCACATACGTTTAGAACGTAACCAAGTTACGTAAAGTAATTATGTGTTGACATAATGTAAAGTCTGACGTATGAAATTTACGTCTTTGAGTTAATGCGCGATTCTTTGTTAACCTTTTCATGGCTGAGTAACCAGTAAAACAGAAAAACTAAACTGAAAGATTGTGGTCTCAATTGCAGGTGCTACTCAACACAAGTATCACTATATATATAAATCACTGTGTACATATATATCAGTAGACTTATAGAGCTATAATAGAGTTGTTCTATGTTATGATAACAATACAGTAGAATTGTATGTACAGTTGTCCCCGGATATATCGATATTTTTGGTGCGGGAAAATAGCATCGATATAAGCAGAACATTTAACA
>JBCAUI010499773.1:0-13414 GCA_038406195.1 Haplosyllis anthogorgicola | reverse complement strand
CTCATTTACGGCCACCCTTCTTTACGGCCACTCCTGGTTTACGGCCATGTTGGCTCCAAACATTTTCTTCAAAACTTCATCAAAATGCAGTTCTCCTTTACGACCACTCCTCCTAATATACGGCCAAATTTAATGGGCAAAATTGGTGGCCGTAAAGGAGGAGTTTTACTGTAATTTCTGAAGCAACTGGACTGGTACTCTCTGTTAAGACTTGGGTTAAGCATGCCTGCCGAAAACACATATAAAGTGTCCACCCCTATTGGTGGATAGGCACCAGACGTGACCTTTGGGATCACCTCATGCAAGCAAGAATGAGTGCAGAAAAGAGATCCACCCTGTCAATAAACCCACAGGAAAAGTCACACCAAAGCCCAGAACAGGGATAATCAGTGGCCCCACAAATGGAGTCTTCAATTGAGTTTTACAGTCACGGTCGATCTGTCACATACACGTGTGACGTTTAATTCTTAGCATCAGTATTGTAGTAACCACATTTTTATACCTGTACAACAGCGCCCTCTGCCTCGTTGAGCTTGTCGTCATGCTTGATCTCACATGTTACAGATTTATCACAGTCAACCGTCGCCAACTCAACATCCGTCGTGTTGGACATGTAAAAATTACCCAGGAAATCCACTGGTCTGATTCCTGCAAAATAAGGGTATGTTATGTGTTTCCTGCACATTGAATTATTTTAAACCTTTGAAAATGTATTTATGTTCATCATCACTTCTAGCTGAGAGGTGAGACCTGATCACGATGATGAGGCATGATAATGCAGAGCATTTTTATTAGCACACTCACGGGGCACTGCAAGCAAAGTGGCGGGTACTACTAGTATTATTCTGAAAGAAATAAACGTGTACATACCAGTGCTTGTTCTGACTCTCATGATTCCATCAAACGCAATTGGACGTTCTATGTTATTGCGTAAATCATCCATAAACCGCTGTCCATCCAGATCAGCCTGCAGAAAATACAATATTACAGTGCTCAAATGTATCAGAGGTCTTTTACACAATCGTTGACGGTATTACGGTCCATAGTTAAAAGACAAGCTTGTTGTTGGATGATGTGTGCATTAATTTTCATTATTAAATAAAACGACTGGTGCACAAAACTACTAATTTAAATTTTATGGTACAGAATGATATTGAAATACAGTAAACACTGCGTGAAATGCAAGACTATGAAACATAAATCCAGAACCAAATTCTTGTCAGGCAATTGTCACTTTGTGTCCAAATTTATCTGGGTGAAACCTAAATCTGTCTCCAACGTAACGATTAGCGTTTCACACGATACCTGGTGTACGCCTGGATCATTGTGTAGACTGTAAATTCAAGCAGCATAGATACTGGCACCAACCTGGAAGTATGTGTACTTGTAGATTTGGCCGCCGGTTAACCGTGGCACTTCTCCGATACTCGCTATGTCTACGTAAGAGTTCGGGAAGAGGAACAAGTCCACACCACAGCCCGCCGCAACACAATCCTGACCCAACTTGGTGTAGTAGTTGCCAGCCGGGGTTAAAATCGTCTGAAATCACAACAAAACAAGTTCTTTATTATTGAAAGTCAAGTTCCCGATACCATTCAAAGGTTATTAAAAGATCCGGTCATACAAAACTGCTGACAAATGAAGACGCTATCGAACTATTTAACAAGCCACTGCTTTGTGCAGCCACCTGGCCTTTACGGCCTATTTGTAGTGTTCTTTTTTGTATTTTCGTAAAGATATATCATTAAAATTATCACTACTTTGCACGACCACCTGTCATTTACGGTCAATTTAGATTATGAGTAAGGGTTGTCCTCAAAGCAGATTCTACTGTATTTGCTTGTTTAGTAATGGACCACTTATCAGGATTATTCACATCAAGCAAATAGCAGAAAGCATACAGTAGAACCTGTTTTGAGGTATGCCATACAGTCGCACTGCCGTAAAAGGAACAATGTGCCGCTCAAAACAGGTTCTAGTGTACGTGATTATATTTCCTTATTTAGAATTATTTTACCTTTTCTTTTTCTGTTCCTAGTAGTTTTCTGTCGTCTCTGTTTTTGAGTCTCCCGGGTGCCTCGGCTATGGGTAGCGACGAGTGGAAGATGAAGAGTTTACCGGAGCACTCCGCGGCTTTGAGCGCATCCAGCCCGGCCTCTATCACCGGACCCAGCACTATCTCTGTCTCCTTACTGTCTACAAACATCTCCGGGATCTGCTCTAACAAACTGAAATACAACACCAAGGCTCGTTTATAACACGTCTCATTTTGAAATACTTAATTTTACCTCCATCTTGCATCTTGCTCAAATCCCGGACGAAAAGTAATTCTGAACTGAAAATTTCTGCAACTGAAATTTGATTTCTTCCTGGGTAATTTGATCTTTGATAAATCAAATTTCTTGATACATCAATCATAAATTCTGCACTGTTTCGAACTGACTTCAATGTTACCTTGCACTGATGAATCAATACCCCTTTGATGAATTATAACTACACTCAAAATATGATACAGTAGAATCTGCCATTTAATGACTGGTGGTCACAGATCAGAGGGAAAATATTGTATAAATTTTAAGTCTGTACCAAGTTCATTGGGTACATTATATGTATCAAATTATTCAGGGGTGCATATATTTCATCGTGAATGGCCAAAGATAGTAACTTTTAACAATCTTTGTGCGTACCTGTCTATAACGGACTCTGACTCTGAGGGTTTAACGAGGAAGCCATCAAGCAGCGGAACGAACACGTCCTGCACGTCAGACACGACTAACATCTGCGGCTGAGCCAAGTTACTCTGTCAAATACAACACGGGAAGGGATATCAATACACTGTGTGGAGACGGCAACTTAAACAACATCGCAAACACTAACATATTTTCTTAAAGTTCTGGTGATGCCGTCACTTGTGCAATCTTGGTGGTAGTAGCTGTTTAACATGACTCTGCTTTGAGCACACCCAGCTTTGCACATTTCGTTTTTATTTTCTTTGCTGCAGTACTGCCAAAACAAATTTGTGTGCAGCTCAAGATAGGTTCTACTATGCATTGTCAAGGTGATGATTTACATAATTTTTCGTACTACCAAATATAAATTGTAAGTCTTATTGCAAACTGGTCATTCTACATAATGCTTCAACCATTATACATCTATTACGTCTAAACCAAGTTTGCATGAAACCTACCTTAACATTATAAAAGTGAATCTGTTTGGCGTAAGTAACGAATCCTACGCGAATTTCTGATTCTTCAGCACCATCTTCTCTGCAATATTAAAACATCCATATAATGCTATTTATTTGTTTAAATTTCAATCTTTCATTAATCCTGCATACCTTCCGTCAAGCCTATATTTTTAATGCAGTAATACACTACTCATATTTTCTACAACTTTAAAACTGAACTGAATAAAACATAAAACACGCCGCTTTTACTTACTTTGGCAGATTGCAGAGAATTTCTTGCTTAATTCTATCACACAGTAAATGTACAAGACCACTTTTGACACTGTTATACGATACGTCTATCATGAAGATAAATGCAGGTGGTTTCGGTAATTGCCCGTTCTGAAACAAAAACGAACAGGTAAAGCATACTGTACAGTTTCAGCCATCATGAATGCATAGCGCAGTCAGTGATGCCGCCACTTCATAAAACTGAAGGGCATTTTTCCCCTAACAACCAAGTTTTGGAAACATTTTTATCATAATAAGGGCCACCATAACAAAATAGAACTGTAATTTCTAAAATAAATTGAAAACTGTCATTTCAGTAAACTCCAACCCGAAAATAGAAGTGCTAGTTAATTCATAAAAGCCATGAATTTTGAAACATTTTTGAAACATTATTTCCGAATTTGGACATGTTTCATAAAACATATTCGACATAAATTCGCCAAGACTACTATGCTAATCATGAGATTGTACAATCTCAATGCAATGCAGATACACTGCACACAATACTCACTTTACAATAATCTTTAGTTGCAACAAATTCATAGGTTCCTAAACACAGTTCCGGTCTGTCGTACGCATCAACCCGACGACCCGTGTGGTCCAAGTGATTAAAATACTCCGGAGGCACTGAAAGGGCATTCAAAACTATCATTAACGTCTGTGAAGAAGCACTGAAAGGGCATTCAAAACTATCATTAACGTCAGTGAAGAAAATTAACGAAGAATAATTATAATACAATATTGGCAGTTTAAATAGTTCGCATATTCAGCGATAGTATCAACTACAATGCAATATTCCGATATACAGAAGAATAAACATAAATAAGACTTCCGTAAATGGTAGGTATGCCATAAAAGAGTGCCAATCAAATCAGGTTCTACTGTATACCATTCCACTTTTTTGACATGCGGACACCATGTGCTTTTTTGTTTGTTTGTTTTTTTGTTGTTTTTTCCTACCAATCATCACTAACTTTACATGCCATAATCATTGAATAAAAAAATACATGTTTACATGTATTGAACTAACCATCAGTAGCACAGCTGCAGAAACAACATTGGAATCGGCGCCCACCGTCAATAAACAACATATAGGGGTTCATGTAAGCCTTGCAGCGGTTACACCGCACCGGTCCTATCTCTCCTAAATCCACGACTGGAGGTGCATTCTACAATTACATAAGTCGAAAATAAAAAGTTGTATTTCTATCCAGATATTACAAGTACTAGTCCCTCTCGCTGGGAAACCCAGCTTTCTACCTGCCTCGTCCACTCATCAGTCACCCACTTACATGTGTACACCGTGACACGTGTTTTGGTGCCCATGCATGCTCTAGAAACTGCTCTACATTACAAGGTCCCATGTTTGCACTTAGTACGTTTATTTGAAATTCATAATTACAAAAAATTACAAACTAGGACATTAGCCAATCAACTTTGATTTTAGCACTCTTACATTGCTGAATAAACTTACATCTTTGGGATGTAGTCGCGCAAACGGACTGATATTTAGCGCAAATGGTATGCAAGACTGTTTCAGCATGTCCGACGTACTAGGGATGTTGTACATTGTGGATCTCATGAAGCGCGGATTGCAGTTGCCTAAAAACAAAAATTTTGATTTATTTTACTTCTTTTCGAATGTCTTTTGACGTGTTTCCCTATTTAAAAAAATCGTCCTCGGTTTTATTTATTTATTTTTTTTGTGGCTACTGACTCTTATCTGGAACAAAAATCAAATAAACCAGGAGAATAAATGTCATATCAAATAAATTTAGTGCGGTTCCTAAATTACAAAACAAAAGATCTTTAAAGGAAATTCAAAGTCACTACATGTATTTTCCCAAAAAGTTGTCAACCAAACCCGACCATTTAGTCAATGGTAGGTCTCTTTCATAACGATGACAACAGTTCTGCACTTAAATGAGCTATTCATCTGAGTGCACCAGATCATGCAAGATCATCTGGATAAAACACTGTCGACTGTCACAATCTTCTATATGTGATAACGATTTACTCTCCAAGAAGTTATATCATAGTTTTGTCTCTAAGAGTCTTTCGATATTTCCATAAAGCCGTCTTAATCTTAATTGAGTAGAACCTGTTTTGAGTGGCACCCTAATTATTCTGGGCTGAGATGCTGTAAAAGGCAGAAATGCCGTACAAAAAAGGTAAAATAAATGTGAATAATAAAGATTCATTTTACACTGACACTGTCGTAAAAGGCAGGTATCGCAGGTAAAGGTACCGCTCAAAACAGGTCCTACTGAAAGTTTAAATAGCAAGACTTTATCTTGAAAGACACCTGGACGAAAGGAGTACTGACCTTGATCTTCGGCTATGATGTTGGTGGTGACGAGTGGAGGGACCGTGCCCCGTGTTGTCGTCTGGAACAGCCCGCCACGGTTCACCTTATCGTCCTCTATCACCTGAATCTGTGTAAATACAGACAAAACGCACAATGCAGAGAGAGGCCCAACCGACATAGTGAAGAGAATACACATTCGCAGATCCAAAGGGTTATACAATAAAAACTGTCATTTACGACCACCATCTGGTCATAAATAGCAGGTGGTTGTAAAGACAGGGGATTGCAAATTTGAAATTAATGTGCAGTTTTTGAATTTTTGCACAATTTCTGAATTTTGTGCTTCCATAAGACCAAGGTCAGATCTGCGAATGGTATTACATAGCATCAACCCAAGCAAAGTCATAGATCGTCTTACTGAGAACTGTTACCTTAAGATTATAATACACAACCGTTAAGTCAAAAGATTCTTAATAAATTCATGTGAACTATAGCTATAAAAAATCTCTTGGTGTCTAAATTGTTATAAGTTTCAAACCGATCATTTGAAAAAAACTTTTACATATATTCTTAAACATGTTAAAGTGTGTCAGACTTGTTTTAGGAAGAAGGTGAAAAGCAAATAGCAAAACTGATCAAGGCAGAGTTAGCAATTTGAAAAACTGATAATAATTTCTTATGCTGAAGATAGTTCCATGCCAAGACAAATGTACAAAATTAAGAAAAATAATAAGGAAGAAAAAGTGTCAAAGGCATATCTGAAGCATGCAGAGTGCAAGCTAAAACAAACCAAGAAAAGCAACAAATAAATTTCATAACAAAACGTTGCATTTTACAGCAAAATGCAAATTCTTCCTGAAACAAGTCGAAATAAAACAAAACGAGGGAGTTGGTACAACAGCGTAGAACAGCCATGATGTCACAGGGTCACATGACATCTTGAGTCAACCAATCACAACAAAGACCTATACCTATTACCTAGCAACCACAAGAGGATGTCATGTGACATCCTGCGTGTGTATTTATTAAACAACAAATACATCATTACAACTACGACATCATCGCTGCTCTACACTACAGACTCTACACAACAGTCGTAGAGAAGCTCACGTCAAGAACAAACACTTACAGGGCTAGGCATTTGTTCTGCATCAAGCCTTCTAGGCTGCTGGGCTGGTCCTGACCCTTGCGGAGGGAGGGGTGCACCGCCGTATCCCTGATGTGCACCCGGGTGAGGGGGCATCTGGCCGCCTGGGCTTGGCGGTGGTGGCTGCATACCGCCTGGACCTCCTGGCATAGGAGGCATACCAGTAGAGGCCGGTGGCATGGGTGGCATACCACCATACTGACCGCTGCCCATTTGTTGAGGCGGCATACCGCCATACTGGTAGCCCATGGAGGTTGGTGGACCCTGTGGCATTCCAGGCATTGACGTTGGTGGCCCCATGGAGGTTGGCGGAAGTCCTGCATTCATTGATGTGGGAGGCATCTGTTGCGGAGGCATGTTTTGTTGGCTCTGTTGATGCATAGGCACTGGTCGCATTCCTGGTTGTGCCTGTGGTCCAGGCTGGCCTGGTGGGGCTCCTGGATAAGCCTGTCCTGATGTTGGCGGCATCGGCTGTCTGTACCCTGCTGGTCCTGAGGGAGGCAGAGGTCCGCGCTGTCCTGGTGCTGGTGGCGCACCATAACCTTGTGATGTTGGGGGACCTGGGAACTGCTGAGGTGCCGGTGGTCTCCCTATTCCTCCGGACATACTCTACAATGTCATGAAAACTTTAGTCCATAACTACGTGTACCCGTGTTTAAAAGAAGGTACTTTGATTTTTAGGCTTTTTAACATATTGCTGTTCGCATGACATACCCAAACTTTCAAGAGTTTTCAATGTTCAAGATTTTGTAAAGTGTTGTATTGTAAAAACAATATTTAGAACCATATTTTGGGTGCCCAACATAAAATTACACATTGAGCTCTTTTTCCACACACAATGCCATCAAGCCAAATGCAAGAATACCTTGATCCATGGATATTATCAGTGAAGCTGAGGCAATTTTTTTTCAGAGATAGTGCGTCAATCATTTAGTAATAATTTCAAAATATTCAATTCCAATATTAAATATCATCTAAAAATTCCCTCATCTTTTGCATTTCTGACCTTTATTTCATTAGGTAAACCTTAAGCCTCTAGGTTCGTTTCCAGAGTTGTTATGAGTCCTGTGATAAAAATTCTAACAAATGTACTTACCGTTGGAGGTCCAGAGATGTTCATTCCACCCATTTGGTTTGCAAGCTAAAAGGAGAAAAATGTGCAAAATTTGAGATGCAGAAAATATGACTCAGTATCTCGAACAATTGTCATGAATAGAAATTCGATAAATTGCATCACAATAATATAAACACTACAAGTACTGTGTTTCCAAATTAAGCTTTTCTTTTGTAAACTCAATATTAACAGCTGGAACCTTCGGCCCAGCACAAGGCTAATGCCAACACTTACGCCCACAGGGGTTCAAGGCAGTGCTGCATGTGCAGCAGGGTAAACATGTGCTTTTGTTTGTAGTGTTGTTAGGAGATAATGCCTGACTGTGACAGAAGGCTACTATTTTAGTAAGATGGAAAAATATATTCATCGAGTTTGATCTTGCCGATTCTACCTCAATCAGCTTGTGGTCATGCTTCATCAACACATTAGAAACTTGGCATGTGGCAAACGTGCTGACTATCATGTGCCTAGATTTTCGAGGTGCCCAGGTTTTAGTGCATTCATCCACTGGGTTACATTGCAGTTGTCGAAGTTACACAAACTGAAAACAGTATCACTAACTTGATTGTAAGTAGTCAGCAGTAAAACACGTAGGGCTTGTAATTTACCTGGTTAGGATTTCCTGGCATTTGTTGTCCTGGTGGTGCCGGTAATCCGTTTACACCTGTGCTTCTGTAAGAGTAAAATGTTAAATAAGATAAACAGCCGTAAATGTGGAAATTTTGGCATATGTCAATAGGCCTTTTCACAAATACTTTGGGTTTTATTCATCAAAATTTAAAAATATCACAATTTTATCAAACAGTTATTCCTTGGAAAATGTGCGAAAATTTCGTCTTGTTCAAACGTACATGACTGTAAAATCGGCGCATTTGTTTGTTCAATGACAATATGGAGGAAGTTTTCTGAACATTTTTCTTTATAAATGGATCAAAAACATTCTGCATAGTCCTACCTTGGAGGCTGCATAGCCTGGTCACCTTGTGGTCCACTAGGGGGTCCCATGAATGGTGTGGCACCATTCTGCATGGATGTAGGGGGAGGCATGCCTTTCATTGGAGGTGGGAATCCTCCTTGTTGTGGTGGTTGCTGTCCTGGACCATTCATCATGTTCATGGGTTGTTGTGATCGAGGTGGACCCTGAGGTTGTCCTCCCATATATCCACCGCCCATGGGTCCAGGAGGGCCCATGGGCCCGGGAGGTGGTGGTGCCACTGAACCGTAGGGTCCAGGCTGCTGCTGGTTTGGTTGTCCGTACATTATCCTGTCAATTCATTACAGCTACTGCAAAAGATTAAGTCTTGGTGATGCGACACGTTGCATAATGTGTTACATAAACATTCATCCATCACCAGTCACATTTAAGAACAAGATACAATTTTGCTTGTGTCTTTAACCAGATGTCACAAGTTGGGACAATTTCTGATTTGTTTACACTTCTCAACCATGTTCTCCACTCAATTGACGATGACTTTGCAATCCATATGTCTCAAGTCATGAACTTAAAGAAGACCGCCTTGCAATTATATTCTGCATTCAAAGCCTTTCCATTTACAATCAAACCGAATTAAATACCTAAATCTTCATGCTTTATTGTCACATTTGAGCAAATTCGAGCATTAAACAGTTTAATACACTAACTTTGACATCACACCCTACACTAAGCAATACCGGCTGTCAACAGACAGGTGGATTTTTTGACAACAAAACACTTAATTTTTATGTAACTTTTAAGTCTGTTATATACACAAAACCTATTCAAGGAGGTGTACGATGAAGATTTTAACGTAAATCCTCAAGTAAAACTGTAAAAAAGACTCACCGAACTAAGTAATTAAGAAAAGAGTAAAATGTTCACAGAAATTCAACTTGACTTGGATGCCACGTACATGTAGTGACAATTCCCGGATGTACGCAAGCGCAATGAGTACACAAAACCATCTAACAACGTTCACGCAGCAAGAATATTTTACGCACAGCGACTCACTGCAATGGTAAAGTTTTGGGGTTTTCCTTCTACAAACTGAGAGACTTAGGTCTTACCATAAGAGTCAATGGAGACAACTAGCTTTGCTATCAAACAGCATTAGCTTTGCAATCAAAAAATTCAGACATATCCATGTAATCAAAAAGCTGAAGCACTTTAATGAAGTTAAGACCTTGTACTCCCAACAATTTTGATATACATTACATGTTGTAAGCTTTTTTTACTATCGTGTATTCCCTTGAATTAAAAGGGCTAAAATGTGGTTTTTGTGAAAGAAATAGATTTAGTATCTTCTTTCAACCTTTTTTGATGACCAAGTTGATGGTAGTGGACAGTTATGAGATGGAATAAATTTAAATAAAAACAGTAAGAAGCACACAACTATTTTGTGGCATGAATCAATAAACATTTTCTTGTTTTCATGGGGATGGGGAGATCACTTAAATGACAATGTGTAATGTAATGCGTGATTATGCAAAAACCCAGTTTCAAGCTTTGTTTGTCAGTATAAAATTGATGAGTTTCTATTATTTACCTTTTCAAATACTGATGACTATTTTTTAAATTATGTTTATTTTTTAAATTATGTAATGGTGATCCTGATTGTAGTGAGAGTGTAGACAGCACATTGAAATCACTTCAATGTAATTTCACTTTGGAAGTCAGTTCTCTGTCTGAATTCCTTGCTTGATTTGACAAACTAGACTGTTCTCTATCTCAAAATGAAACAAAGCAAAATTTTATATGTTTTGTCGAAGTAGCTACAGTGTAGAATGGGACGGAGACAATTGCAATAAGAGAAACTATTATTTAAATCTTATTCCAATGTTTATTACAACTTTGAATAGCTTTACAGTACTTTAAAAATAGCTGAAATAACTGGAATATCCAGATATCTGGACTATCCTACATATAAAACAACAATAATAAGAATCACAAATCATATTCAGGCAGAAATATTGTTACATAAAACCAAGTGAACATGAATTATTTAATTATTACCTAATTAAATAAGGACTGAACATGAATTTACATTGGGATTTAAGGCATTGGGGTCTGATTCTGAACACACAAAGCCAATTTAAGCAATTTGGAAATGGTCACATTGACCACAATGTATTTTAAAATAGATGCAAGCACTATTCCCTGGCCTTGAATCCCCTGGGATTCCCAGGACTACAGGTGTTGGAATATTACTCAGTTGGCAAATTCAATTGAACTCAATGGCATATCATAAACAATAGTTGAATGAACCAAATTCAAACTAGAATCAGCTTATCCTGTACTGGATATGCATAAATATGACACACAAACTAAATTAAACAAGAAAACTTCAGATATTCCCATCAGAAATAACTGAAAATTATGCCTAAATTCACAAACTGCCAAAATAACCTTAAAAATAACCTAAAATACCCTGCACATCAATAAACAACACCATAATTGCACAAAATACCAACCAGAGACTGTCCATGATGCTCCATATATGTGCCATAGACCTTCAAGCATGGTGCCCAGAGATGTTATCAGGGCTGAGTATTGACCAAAAGTGAAGAGCCTAAGAGCCCACTGGTCATTCCACCTGACCAGAACATGTGATATTACCATATATATGGAAAGGAAAATTCCACCACCCCACTAGGGTGAGTAGGAAACCCCTGGATAACCTATTTTTTACCTGTAGCTCATTGGACAGGGGCATCAGACCACCAGAATCAATGAAGTGGGACGTTTTGACCCTAATTGAAATCCAATAAACTGTAAAAGATACAAACATGACCAATGGTTGTGCTGAGAGCCTACCATTGTATTCTTCCTTAGAAATGCAGTTGCTATGCATATGTCCACATAAGGATAAATCAGAGATCAATCTAGGCTATCTAGGCACCTAAAATTCAAGAATCAACTGAGTGTGACTAAAATAAATCAACCATAACCAAACTGGACAGGGAATTTGGTCTCCCGTGGCCATTTGGAATACGGTCTTTCTTTCCAACCATGCATTTTGGTAATTGTCCAGAAATTTGGAATATATATTTTCTTTTGTCTCATTTTATTTTCAAATTGAAAAGTTGTTTACTTGTATGTTCCATTTCTGTTGTCTAAAATATTTTTTTACAAGTGATTTTGTTTCTCAATACTTTGTACCTTTGGGAATCATGTTTATTCTGGTACTGCAGGTAGCTGCCTACCTCCCTCATGCGTCTACTTATTTATATTTTTGTGACCACGTACCAAATACACGTAGATATGTTTGCGTTGTTGGCATTGTGTTTTTAGTCTGTACATGGCAGTATTAACGTGTACAATGTCTCGAAATGAATAAGATAAGGAAAGAATGATCTGATTCAATCGTTAGGATCTAATGTCAACAGATATCCTGAATAAAAAATATTTTTATACTTTTAGAAAGTTTCCCGAACTATTCAGTTTCCCGAACTTTACAGCAGATGGCAGGTGCGCGTTACAAAACATGTGACGTCACAAGATGGAAGTGAATTTGGGACAGAAATGTCAAAATTTGTAGCTTTTGTGTTGTTTGTCTTGTTTTGAACGGCGAGCACACACTTTGCTCCCAATATCTGATGCTTTACAGGCGGACAATACTAATGAAATAATCTACAGGTCTTTTATTATGATATTTATTCCGCATCAAAATAGCAACATGATTTGGGTCACAAAACATGATCATGATAAGCGAGGGATTTGGAGGGTCTGCGATTTAGTTTCCATCTTAAGCGTACAAGATATTAGTCATAGGTAATTTTTGCAAATGTAGATTAATGGTGCAGCAATTTGAATAAAAAAATATCGATAGGATTTTCAGACATTTAACAACAGACGTTACTAGTCATTTCCTCAAAAAGACGTCGACATGTTGAACAGGATACTTTTTTAAATAGTGTCTCGTTTAACGGTGTAGCCAGGTTGAAGCACACAGTTTATAGGATATTTTTGCCCTTATACATTATTATTTTGTATGATTTGTTATCAAAGGATAATTGAACATCAGTTGTTCTGTGATGAGAACAATGCATGGCGTTAAGGATTGCAAACCGTTGTAGCAGTCTCAAATGCGCGCCGGTCTCAGATGCGCGCCGGTAAATAGTTGAAATTTGTGTAGACAGTTGTGAAATGTTAGTTTTCACATACTTTGCGTTGGTGTTACCTTACGTTTCTCAGAAATAGATAAATACGGTTTGCAAATCTCATGTAGTAATAATTGCAGATAAATGAACATAAAAAATAAAAAGGTAAATTTATTTATTTGTCAAAGTGTCATGTAGTAAATATAATCACAGACAAATTTATTTATTCATTGTATATATCATTTTACATCTAATGATTAAATTTAAATAAGTCAATCAATTTTTTATTTGAATAAATTTATTTATTTAAAA
>JBCAUI010499762.1:0-13414 GCA_038406195.1 Haplosyllis anthogorgicola | reverse complement strand
ATGTGATATTGTAACCTATATGTTGTCTTAGTTTATGATAATGCCAAATGAGCTCAGGTCCATCTGGACCTATTTTCATCTACCATACATGAACCAAGCTCCCAAAGCACAAAATAAATTCAGTTATAAAAGGAGTGTCGGTCAGCAAGACCATAACATTAATTTATTCCCGCATGAGCAGCAGGTGTTGATTAATGCGACGTTCTCATCCCTTGTAAATTATGGAAGAACTGTCAAATTGAGTCGATACAGGAACGTAATTACATAATGTAATATCAATTGTATATTTTTTTACTTTACACTTGTAGGGTAAGGTATCTAAGGTATCATGAAATACAGTGTTATTCTTTTGTTCTTACTATATATGGAAAGATGTGTCACCTGTTTCCATTTACTTTGTTGATACCTAGATACTTGAACAACTTACAAATACAATAATCATACACAACATAGTAAGCAACCAGGTATTTTGCCTTAAACTGTGAATTTTTCACTCGTGTAATACAACCTTGATTTTAATGGCCAGAAGAAAAGCCGGAACAAACGGAAAATAACAGGTGCAAACAGCATATTGATTCAAACGACCCAGTTCATAGCAGAATATTCTAAATTATTTTGAGATGTGTTACACGAGAACGCTTTCTTTTGTTTGGCACATAATGTCTTTCCGTCGAATAAAAACAGAATCTAAGTCTTTGTGGCAAAGGATTACCTTAAAAAGACCTGTATGTGATCTGCAGTCATAAAGGAGGTAGTTTTCCTTCCGTTTTAACTGTGACGTAGTGAAGAACAACCCTTGAGAAATTGGAATGTCATCTAAAGTAGTTCCTTAGTGAAAAAGCTTGGGGTAATGGCTGTATCATGATAGCCTCTGTAATAACGGTTGAGATTAGGCACACAGGTCTGGAGAATCTAAACGTGGGCAATCTCATTAGTTTAGAGTGGACATTGCCTGGCCAGCACTGGAGATCATCTCAGAGTGATCAAATTTGCACAAATTGCTTTTCTATGAAATTGCATACGGAGCAGCAGTAGCAGTAGAGATTAACATTGATTTGTCTAAATGCTACCAAATGTCATTCTCTGCTACAGAGTAGCTACTTACCATCCATTATTCATACTCAATGTTGACATTGATGCTACTGACCCTAACTACGTAAGATTTAGTTGAGTCGTTGCATAATAGCCTCATAAATTTGCAGGATAGATCTCGAAACATTTGATTAATTCTGCTTGTTGATTGGTGCTATTGTGAGAGATCGAGTTTGGCAAACTTTCGAGGAGAGATCCCGTATAAGTTAAGCGAAACGAGGCCTTCTTTGGTAATTCAATTTCTGACTCCGTTTTCTTTCGCCGTCATGACAGGAGAGTCTTCGGTATAGTTTGATGGAAAAGATTACGCATCTAGTAGAACTTTGTAGAAATTTTCATACAGAATGCCTTTTATCCCCATGTATGGATTCTACAACCTGGGCAAAGGAAATAAAAACGTAACAATGTCAACCATCACACCAGATTGAAGCTTGTGCATATTAATATAACAGTAGAGTGGCATTGTCTGTTTCTGTCAATTAAGGCATGGGTTTTGGCTCATTTGGCATAATTGCCAAAGAGCCTACAGAATCAGGAATTGTCCATCGTCCGTCGTCATCAGCGGTGGCAGTGGCGTTGGTGATGTTGTCTCTACACAGCTACCCTGATCACACTATTGATCATAGAGACTTCATATCTTACACACATATGCACCTATATCCTATCTCAAAGCCTAGCAAACATGTTGCTGTGATCATTATTCTTAAATTTGCAGCCATATTTGTTATTTTCTTTGAACCTTAATCCTGGACACACTTGATGATACAGACTTCATATCTGACAGCTTTATGCACCACCATACCCTTTTTATTTCCTGTAAAAATTATCTTCATCCCACCTTTATTTCCAGTTTGGCAGCCATATTTGGGGGGGTTTCAGAAATGTGGGATTTGATCTTAGACACTATTTGTATCCGTGTGATGTCTTAGATTTATGATAATGCCAAATGAGCGCAGGTCCATCTGGACCTATTTTTATGAATGAGGTAATGTTTTCTGTGATTACATGTCAGTGAGCAGTGATGGATCACATCGGTAAATGGTGAACAGTGTTATGTCAAATCATGCGTGGTATCAGACACAGAACGAACTGCTTGTCACTGATTTCCCAATTGAAAAAATAATCTGAAAGCTCCTTCCCAACATAACATCGACATATTTGATATGGCTGCTAATTTTCGCCTCTTCGTGTCGCCTTTTGTGGAAACTGTAAGCAACAGTAGGTTACGGAGGTTTTTGCATGTCTCCTTTTTGAGACCTGATACGCCTGTTTCATTTTTCAAAGCATGCTGTGTACAGGCAGCTGTATGCAGTTATTGGGTTCAGCGTTTTGTTTTCATTTGTAAAAGGTATTATCGCATTTCGCTTTGTGACACATTGTACCTTGTAACAATAATACTGCTTGTAAGCATTCACGAAACAGGCGAAATGTAATCAGAATTATATTGGTCACTTTTAGTATCCACTATCATGTTTTGCTTTCATTTCGTTAACAAATGATTCTAGCATTCTGCAACAGGTCGAAAAACAAGCTTGAGCTGAGGTTTTGAAGCGTATCAGATGTACATTGCTTGCGAACCTTAAATAGAAATTGATAGACACATAGAAGATTCAAACGTAATTCGTGTGATGCGAAATCAAATTACTATCAAAAATAGCACTCATTTTGTGCATGCATGTACCGAATGAGCATATTTTTCAAGTATTATTCATTCTAAGCCAGCAACGTGCCATTTGTAAAAGAAATAGGTTTTGTAATACTTGTCCCAATGTATTATTGCATTATTGTAGAAAATCTAGTCTGTCATGGGGATCGCCATTGCCGGGAGTTTAATGTATTGCCAGGATTACTGGCTATATGTTGACTGGTACATTGTGTGACATGGCATCTGTTGGTTAGTGTTTCCAGCCAAGAGATTACATGGAGGAAGCCATTATGGACCTTTGTCCCTTTGTCATCTGTAGATATATTTTAGAAAACCTGTCCTGTTATCTGTAGAATTTAGGGGGGGGACATCATTGGGTAGGGGGTTGACATATGTAGACTAGTTTGTTTTGGAAAATCTATTCTATGGTACCTGTAGGATTGGGGGGCATGGGGTACTTTTTGGTTTTTTACATCTATATCCTGTGGTACACTGGTATGTGGTGTGATATGGCACCTGTTGTTTAGTGTTTGTAGTCAAGAGATTATACCGGGGGAGCCATTATGAACTTTGTCCCTTTGTCATATGTAGATATACTTTAGAAAATGATTGATAATAAATGAGCCTAATAATAGAGGATCATGCGCATTGGCAGATTTAGGGGACACAGGAGGCACACACACCCCCCACCTATGAGCAAAATTTTCTTAATTTTCATGCAGTTTTTCCCTATTTTTGGGCACAAATAGGTGAAAATTGGGTTGGCACCCCACCTACAGGCTGGGCACCCTCCATACAGGAAATCCTGGATCCGCCAATGATGTGATTGGGGAGTGAGTGATAAATTGGATGAGTGATAATAGAAAAAATTATATGTTTGGGGGGGGGGGGATCGGATTAGCGGAGCTTAACTTCGTGCAGCGCTTATATCACGGTATATGTTGCAAACTTAAATAACTCGAGTGAGGAACATACATGCGAAATATGTGTTTTTGTGGAAATTGCTCCCACATCTTGTAAACCTTGCAAAGAATATGTAGTACGTATTTTATGAACAGTGTTCACACATGTTGTGCTATAAAATTTAACATAAATCTAGAGCTTTCCATTTTTTTTGCATGATTTCTTTCTGACCCATCTTAACATGATTATCATGATTACATAACTCTACATTTAGTCTAATATTTAAATTTTTAAGAAAAAAAACCCAAACTGAATACATACCACGTTGAAGTTACTTCATGCCTTCATCGGAAATGCGGTTGAAATCTGTGTAAATGAGTTTTACCAACTTCGCATTCTTCTATTGAACATGATGATTGATGATCATGAAGATGACCGCCCTTCATTTTCGTGGGTACATTCGGGTAGCCACTCTAATAACACAATGGTAAATAATTAGGGATCGGTCAGTGCTACGTGCTACAGTTTGAAGGAATGTAGATATTTGTGAGCAAAATGAGAGTTGCCATTTGGTTTCACAAATCGCAGTAAAGTATTAAACTTACACTTTGAACATTTGAAAATGGCATGCAGAAGTGAGGTTCCCGAAGCGATGACAATACAAATGTCCATTTAGCAGACATTAAATCTGTTAGGAATTTAGCTGTGGAAAAATAATCAAAAGGTAAGGTGTCTTTTCGTTAAAAAAAGCAACAATGATATTTCACTATGCATTTACGTTCAATCTCAATTACACAGTTATATATGTGTGCACGCAATTTTTAATTGCTTTCAATTGTTTTGGCACTGACGCAGTAGTGCATGAGGAAGAACCACTGCTTGTGCTGACATCTGACGCATAAACTGAACTACTCACTTCACCCACTCGGCTTCAGGACTTTTTGAGTATTTGGTTAAGATTAAATGTTACACACATCACACTTCATTGCTTAGTTAATCAAGATGAAGTGTCACATCAATGTTCAGACAGTCCGCCCGCATGCTTGTTGCACAATAGCTACAAGCAGCGCAGTTGTTTTAAATGAGTACTTTTAGCCGGTGTTACGTCTTTTAGGTCATAAATTGTTCTTTATCAGCCAACATTTCATTGCATTTTGATATGATTATTAATAAGCTGTCAATCCTATGTTCAATGGATACAAAAGAAGAAGGTCTCGAAACTTTATTAGATTAGCTTCTTAAGGTCTTATTAATGTCAACAGCTTACATCATATTACTTGCAGCTATTATGCCAGATTTTATGGTTTAGAGTTCTTTTCTAAAGCCTTAAGAAAATCTTGAATAATCAGAGGCCAAGTTAATGTTGCAAAAGGTCTTAGGAGCTACTTTACGTCAATAGGTGAGGTATTATATGATTGCAGGATCAAGAAGGCTAATTTGCCGCCTTTGTCTGGGAAATTTAACGCCTTTGTTGTAGTCGGCATCACCCTAGGAGTCGGATAATGAAATGTCTTAGTTCTTTCACTGGTTCATTTGCTGCACAAAAGGAAAAGTTAGATTGCCTCGCCCCCTTAGACACCTGAGACCTCTGCAATGGTCAGGTGTAAAATTCTTTTCTCAACAGCTTCAAGAGAGAAAAATTTTATTCTTCCATGAATATTCACAGATAATCTAAAAAAAAGAGCCTGCTCCAATGCTGAAACCACGATTAATCAGATAGATTTAGACTTAGTAATTTGATTGTCAAGTAGTGCTAATATACTGGTTTATATGATAACTCACAGATTCTTTCCTGAACTCTATACTCGAGACGAAAACATCTTGTCAGCTGGCTAGGAAAAGAATAAGCACACAAGTTTATCATTTCACGATACTACACACTGTTCGACCAATTTTGTATTTCAATGGAGTATAAAATGAAAAAAAAATTTTCGTTCTTTGAAATTTGTCACCGTTCCAACTGAGCAGTGATTTTAAAATGCATTCACTTTGCTGTGGGATATGGCGACCGACTTGATAAGTTTGAGATAAGTTTATTCAGATCTCAGATCTAAATTAGCATAATTTTATTAGTTGCGGTGACAGAATATTTTATGTGTCTCGTGAATGTATGCACTTTTTGGAAAGTGTTATTGTTAAAATGATCGAATGTCAAAGAGAAGCGGCAGAATGGATGTTTATAGCTTACAACAGAAAAATAAAGTCAAACCGTCGAGGTCCTGCCACTTCCGGTTCCAAACGGCAAGAAGATTTAACAAAGCCATTTCAGCTCTTGCTGTGTTTTACGAATGGTCCGTTTAATCCATGTTTTCATTCCAATGATAGGAAGTTAATTCTGAAATATATCAAAGATCAATGGAGTAACTCTGATCCCTATGGACACAGCAACTAGTACTTTTATCCTGATCAAATGATTTAGATAAACTTTCTAGCTATACATTATATGCCTGGATTGGTCTGTACATTGGATGATGGAAGTACTTTTTCTGCTGTTACAAAACAAGACTGGCTGCCATGTTAGCTTGTCTGGCCGCTTACATAAGAACAAAGAGCACAGGAGTGTGCAGCCACAGCATTAATACTGCAAGGGTACGATAAAAGGTTTAACCATGAATCTCTATGCTTTCATACACTGAGGTCAGATAAGATCAATTAACCCTAATTTGAAATATCTTAGTACAATCATACTTAACTGACTGGCACATGCTGTACAATGGTATATGTAGGAAATATGGTTCATGTGACAGAATCACACAATATAGATGTCAACCCTTGTTACTTGAAATATACCTTGAAATTACTCCAATTTAGTCAGATAATTAGCTAATTTAAGAAAGACAGCCAAAGCAAGATGTCCCTCCTTTCACACTATATCCTGATAGTGAATAGAATAAGTGAGGACCAAAAAGTAACAACCTGGTGTAAAATATGACTGAAGCAGCCAATACATCAACTAATCCAGGAATACAGTTTATAACTAGGTAACTTTTCATTGTCTTTTGATCATGAATGAAGTGCTAGTTTTGTGTCCATATCAAGAGTGGTTCACTGAAATGTTTTTGATGCATGCTCGCAGGATTATGAACTCGACTTAGTTGGCATAAAACTTAATTCTAAATTTATTTAAAACTTTTTATTCATTTGTGTTAAATATGTAAAAAATAATGCATCTAATCAAACAACCGCTTGCTAGAAATTACATGCAATCGTAGATTATGTATTTATCGTACACTTTGTCGCTTTCGGTGGGAACACAGAAATACATGCAAAAGCCTGAGCCAGAGATTTCAACCCTACTTCTTCGCTTTACTCTCCACATTTCTATCAGTCAGTGATATCACCAGCATATTGTTCAGAAACTTTTTTCTGTGCGCCGTGCACAGGTTCCTGTCTTGTCGTACATTCAAATTTTCTGATGTTTCGCGGTTTCTTCTATTCGTTGAAATAACTTTCTCTGAATGGCAAAGACACCCAAAAAGGAACTACCGCACAATTGATGTGTTCCAAATCAAATTTACGCAGCAGTTTGGAATTTCAACGCTTTCCAGAATGTGCTTTTTTAATGCCATGGGTAGATCTATGTTGAAGTGAAATCCTGTCAGATAACTCTTGATAGGAGTATGGCATATCTTATCGCAAAGTTTAATTAAATTAAGTATACATCTGAAGTATTAAATTAGGTAAAAAGTCCCAAAGAATTATGCAATTGGATACCTAAATTTATACCAGTTCGTAGCTTTCGGCCATTTTGGATCTAAGTTTAATAGACATTAAATAGCAAGTTTTCCTTTAAAGTTTACGTCGTGATGGTCAAGCAACAGATTCATGTCGTTCGACAAGGTTAATGAAATTTTAATAATATTTAAATAACAAATTGGTATTTCAGTAGCATTTTAATAATATCACAAGCAAGTGACCTGTGGAACTACCATTCTTCGTAATTTTCACTGAGTGGTAAATAACATAAAAAGTGTCGAAAAATGATAGTTGTGGGTTAATGAAAACGAATGGTTGTCAAACCTATCAAATTTATCTGAAATTTAAATCTTATTTGAATTAAAGGTGCTTGTGGGACTTTTGACAAGTTGTGAGCACTAATTGGCTTCGATTTCACCACGTTGGGAACTCTACCTGATTGCGGCAAATATCACGAAATCGAACCGGCAATAACGACACGGGACATCGGAGTACTCAAAACCGTTCTGACCTCGCGTGACGATAATTTCGGATGAACTAAGGGGCTATTATTATTGTCTTTAATTGCCTTCCGTCCTTTATTTAATTTTCCTGACCAACTGTGTCAATAAAAAGTAAAATCTATATGTAATTGTGATATAAATTATCAATAATTTAAACTTTACTGTGAACTCGTCAATTAAGGGTTATTGTTGAACAATTACATTGACGCAATTTCCTTTAGTTCTTAATTAATGCACACCAGGCCACATACCAGTTTCATGTTACTTTAATGTTTAAGTTTAAACAAGTCCATATGCAACTGAAGTCCCGTTAACATCAAGTCAAGGGAACTTTAAGTGGCTCATAATCATAACAAGCAAGCTTCTCTTTTGAACACTTGGTAAAGCGTCTTTGAAGTTAGAAAATAGCCGTTTGAAATGGTAGAAGAATTCTAACACAGCCATCGCCCGAATACTTTTCAGTTTGAAATGAAAATACTAGTTCGTTTATTTAAATATATCTAAATAACATTTTTGGAGTCCTAAATTAATGATGAATTTAGCTTTAATCTTACCACATGTTGGCAAACATGTTGCTAGTTCAACATGAATCGCAAGTTAACAGGCATATGGACGAACGAAGCTAAATCTTTAGCCACACCTTTATTTTGCCAACCATTGAACTGATTTCCAGTATAGATCTGAAGGCACCCGGGTTCCCTTGTCATGCCACACTTTTGGCACGGGGTATGGAAAAAAAAGTATGATCTCCTGGTGGTAGCAAAGATATCACACAGTTAACTAGACGAGGGACTGGGATTGAATCGACATACCAAAGATTTCAAAGCAACAGCCAGTCAACAGTTTGTTCTGTACATGATGCCCAGTGACTACTTTCGTAATGTATCACCTTAACCGTGATCAGGTACTTGCTTTGTATGTCTTCATTATGAGGGCTTTTGATCAATAAGGTTACTTGCGTGTTATCGGCTAAAACAAAAAATGGATCAGTGCCATGGCTTAATACAGTACACTCGTATTCGTGTTACCTTATTCTTGAATACAATTTGTCTAATTGATGTATAAAAATTTTATTTCGATTGACGGGCTGATAATTAATGGATATTCGCCGTATTCCAAAATGAAAATGATGATGTAATATAGATCTACATGTAACAAATCTGGGTTAAAAAGAAACTATGGTGATTATGAGATATGTATGTGGGAGGATTCAATGTGGAACAACTGCATTCCACGCCAAATTTTAGAAAACGTCATATCATGGCACAGAACTCCTTTGTTTCCAAGGTTACAAAATGAATACAAATTTGTATAATTTTCACTGGTTGGCATATTCTGCTCGCATTGTTCCGGTCAACAAAACACAGAAGGAAAACTACGGAAAAAATTATCCATTGTTTTGGGGTTTCCTTGAGAGTAATTGACGATAGTTTTCTCAGAATCTCATTCTGCCCCTTTCAAACGGATGAAGCTGGTGCACCTTTTCGTGCAAATTCTCGTTTCAAGTGCTCAACTGGTAACATAGTTTACGTTGTATCAAGTGAATTCCTTACTCGAATTGCAGACGAAGAAATATGAAGATTATTTATTCAAATTGAAATAGTAGAATCTTATGTTGCGTCGGTAGTAACGCCTGACTTTTTAGTGCTTTAATTTTGTATAATAAATTTTTCACTGCATCAGGTCAAACGTAAAATACATGTATGTGAAATGCTTATATCATGCATTGAATGTTTTATGTATATGGCTGTTGTCAACGTAAATCATTTTTGTCATAATTTTCCGTTGATGAAGTAGGTTTTTAGTGTACTGCCATACACCTAGTTTTGTGTTGCACATGTACATATGCATTCCTTCGTTCTTGCACGACTGCAGGCTGTTTTCGTGCATGGTTTTTCCTTCCATATGACGATTTTATGCCTTCGACTTATCTTCCGGAAGACCTATCATTACTAAAGTTCACACTATGTAGTGTAGAGATCAAAACTGTTCATAATACCACATTAAAAATGTTCATTTCTGCATTGGATATACAAATTTTATTTGTATTTCCAGAATCGGAGAAATGAGTCACTGAGATTTTATTTAATTTCCTGTGTATTGTTTGACATTTTAATTTTTAATGATAATAACAGAAATGTTCGGGAAACTTTTCGTGCGTGTTTGGCAACCAGTAGTACAGAGACGATTTAAATAATCGGGGTAAATAAGGTGTGGATCAAAGGAACTCATTTTAGAAAGGAACATTTTGTCTATGACGAATGTCTTAAACGAGGATTAACTAACGACTTGTGGCTTCATCAGTAGAACTGAGTACAGGTCGCTTCATTGAGAACACAAGCACAGCGTGCCACTTGTAACTATTTTTTAAAGTGTAAAGTGTGCTTGAAAGTTTGGCTGTACTCATTGTGGACATCACAACGTTCGAGGCTTACATAAAGTGTTTCTTGTAATTTTTTTATGTGATCATGTCCTGATTATCTCAGATGTTGAAAGGGTGCTGTATCTTTGTTGCTTAATACTGTGTTTAATTTGGGAAATAAAAAGGATGTTTGACGATGTGTGACGATCTCGTATACTCTAATCATCTGTCATGGCCTGCATTTCCTTTTTCATGAATGTGTGCGGTCTTAGAAATACGCTTTACAAGATAGTTAAACTACAGTTATTTGGGGTTTTCAAAAAATGAATTTGATTTAGCCAAGCAAATATAGCTGAATACTGATATTAGTTATTAGTCTAATTTTAGTTACCTTGCTGTATCTAGTACAGACTAATGACCATTACATTGTGACGAGATAATCGCATTATGTAATAGCCTAAGGGCTTTATTTTACTAAAAATAGTATCAATTTCTCTACTTGAAGCTGCGAAATCCAAAACATTCATTGTTTATTCTGAAATTTACACGGTGATCGCAATTGTTTAAAGTTTTAAATAAATTTCAATGTTTTGTTATTTTATTCAAAACATTTCACATCACGGTGTAAATTGCCTGGATACTATTCTGAAATCAAAAACATGCGTTTTATGGCCAAAGAATGACACATTTGCAATCGTTCTCTTGTTCGGTAATAAAGATTTCCTGTCTTTATTTGACTCGATAGTACTAACTGACACTGAGGACGCAGCTCGCATAAGTTTTATACAACGAAAGTCTTGTTCTGATAACATTTACGTGTATTCAGTATCCTCTCGTGCGGCGACGTACTAAGTATTCAAGGTCACGACTCGCGTGTTAACTGACGTGATCTGGATTGAACCTTCGTTCTAAGATAGTGCAAACTTTAGCACCCTAGCTATTAAACTACATCCCCCTGACCGGCAACAGTAATGGTCATTCAGCATACTATGTCTGCATTATAACCCATAAATCAAATCCCAGGATCCCTGTCAAATGCGTATTTACACTAATTAAGTGATAATAAACTTCTTGGTTTGAAACCAGACCATCAATCACGAAAATTGATACCCAAACAAATCCAAGCGATGAGCTTAGAAATTAGATGTATTGTTTTCTTCAGTTTCTTTTTACTGAATATTATCGCCGTAAATACCAAAGACCTACTGAAGTAAGACAAAGCAGTAAGTTTTGTATCACTCATTTCAGTAGACCTTTTTGACGTGACCTTCATCTACTATTTCAGTAAGAAACTGGATCAATCGTAGGCCAGGCTGCTGTGAACGCCAATGTCACCTTGATGATTTTGTGCATTCACCTTTCAAAGTGTAAACTGGTGCTATTTTCTATAATTTTCAGGCCAATTTATCCTCTGCCAACTGGTATCGACCAGTTTGGTGAACATTACTACCGACATCTCGCGAACTAGTCCAAAACCAAAAATCGTTGAATTTTTTAAGCGTAGGAAAAAAACATAATTTCAGCTTTCAAAACTGTCCATAATTCTTTTGAACAATACAAGTCAATTGCTGGCCGGACATTATAAACTTAAGTGTACTTTTACGTATCGTACAAAGTTTCATGCGTTTCAGATTCTTTTCGCTGCCCAAAATTTATTTAGCCAAATTTCCTCCAATGACCAAAACCAACAAAATAACCACATCCTCATTTCAACATCCTTCTTTAACGCCCTGGGTGTCATAGCATTGAAAACTGTGCATCACAAATTACACTCATGGAGCCAACAATTCAGTAAAAAAAGTCAACCAAGTCAAGGCAACAAGAAAGATTGATTGATTGTTGTGATGATATAGTAAGATAGAAATTCATTATCTATTTAATGGGAAAATTTAACATGTGCTACTTTGATAAAGCTTAATTGTAAGTTTCAATTTTAAAATCTGAATACAGTTTCCCCTGTTGTACAGAAATATAAAATGTAGTTTAAAATCTCTTCGGAAGTAAACCTAGTAAAGTGACAATGCATTTTCATTAACCGATCGATTACGTTACAATATGTTACATTAATATTCACTAAAGAGAAACATTGGTTTAGAAAATTCCTATCACTTTTAACAAAGGTAATTCACGTTGTGCTTGGGGAGCAAGTTATACATATACATGCAACAATTGTTTCCAAATATGAATGACTTGTCCCCTGTGGAAAAAAAGGACACCAAAACACGAAAATGGCTTTTGTTGGGAGAATTCAGGAGGTCTGCCTTTCAGACAGGTAACAATGTATTAAAATGTTATCCAGTCGTCTGATTCTAAAGCTAACAATGATAAATTTTATCAACAACCAGAATGAAAGATGCAGACTATATTCGGTATTAATAAAGCGAAGGCATGGCGGGTGGGTCCTACTGGGTAGGCGACGAAGACAACACGACATCTTGTAAATGATGATGGATCACTCGGCAAAGAAGACGGATTGCTGACAACAGGTATTTTACCGATAATTATCACTGGAAGCCTTTAAACTTGAATGAAGTACATTTTGAAGAAAAACTTGTATCGAGTTATTGTCAAACTATACGATAGTACAGTCATCACGAATATCAGATATTTGTAAGTGGGTCAGTAACATATTTGTGTCACACGACTGATATCAGTCTCGTAGTCCATATTTCACAGGGAGATATCTTAGGTTGAGAACCAATTTATGTGTATTAATCATAACATCAATGGATGTTTTATTCGTCAATTCAACTTTCTGACAATTAGAGCGCAAACAGTTGTCCTCTGGTCTACCGGTGTAACGTGCTCAACTATCCTCCCCTCAAAACTTACCTCCCCGGAGAAACCAGCACGCGGGTTTTGGGTGTGCCCACAATACCCCAAGATAATCCAGCACAGGATGCCCCGTGCTGGATTATCCTCCCCCCATGCCAGCCAGCCTCCCACTTAAGGGTCCTTATCTCCCGCTCAAATCGCCTTTTAAGCGGCCAACACCCACACCCCTCACTCCCCTTAAATCAACTTCCCCTTAACCTTCCGTCTCACCCCACTTAATACCAGGCCGCTTCTCAGCCACTTCAAGCAGCCACTGACCACACACCATTTCACAGTCCTGACCAATCTAACCGATCTCACGCATTTGACCGATCTGACCGATCTAACCGATTTCACTCATTTGACCGATCTGACCGATCTAACCGATCTGAACAAAGG
>JBCAUI010499751.1:0-13416 GCA_038406195.1 Haplosyllis anthogorgicola | reverse complement strand
AGTGTGATACTGTCGAAAAGTACTTACTTGTAAAGTAAACCACTATCGGATTGACATGAATTCTTCTACTCATCAAAGCCAAACGTCCGAGAGGAATCTATTTCATCTGAACTTATTCAGTTTAAAGTTGGCAATGAATGCAGCTTTTAAGTATATTGGCAGTGTACAATGCACATTGCATTACAGTTCTTTGAGAAGTCTTTAGCATTGCATCTGTTGTCAACAAGAAAACAACTTTGTGTGCAGTTATGAATGCCCAAAGTAAACTGTTGATCTGTGAATATTCACACATTTTTGGTTCGCAAATTGTTCATAGACACAGGTCTCAGATAGAGTATTAAGAACCTCTGAAATTCGTAGGGTTGTGAATTTTATGACCTGTTTTACCATCACCAACAAATCCCAATAAAACTCCATTAAGGTATTTAAGAGGCAATTGGTTTTGAAAAAGGTGAAAACACCGGTAACTCTCCAGTCCTCAGAATTTCCTATCATCGGATGGAGTGGGTACTTGGACATACATAGCTGAGTGGAAAGTTCTAGTGTCAAGTGGCTTTTACCAGACAATTCAGGGGAACGGAATGGTACGGTGTTGTTTACTATTTACATCCATTTACCCAAGGGGGTCAACAGAGTTTCAAGGAATCACCCGAGCATAGCCAATACGGCTATAACTTAAGCCATCTATCATATTGACAGAAAGGGCTTATCTTTGTTTAACTTATTTATGTGAAATGACTTATGACATAAGTATTTGACAGGATCTGAAATATGCAAATTCCAATAAAATTAAAAAGAGGGTCAAGACCATTTTTAAGAATTGTTCTACCAGAAGTTATCAAAGGAACAGTAACCCCGTAATGTATTACACAGACAAAAATCCCATTATGTATCTGAACAACATTCTGGATCCTTTGTGGGACAAAACTGATGAAACAGTTATGATATAAAACAATTCAATATTGTCTCTAAAAACTATTTTTAATAAACTAGACGTTAGACTTTTGTAATATTTGCATAGATGCAGGATATCTTAGAAAATATAGCCTCAACGCTGATCAATGCAATCTTTAAATAAAAGTACATCGTTATTCACAAAAGAAATTCAATGTTTCCAAACTTGTCTTACACATGGCATATAAACCAGTTCACATCAGTTACGATTTTGAAGCGCTGCTCAGTCAATTGAAATTCTCATTAAAACTGTCATGTACAGAGAACAGAAAAAGCGAGCAGGTGTGTGAAATATTTACGAATCTGATATTTGTCTTGTCACTACCACACACCTAGATTTATTTGTTTACAAGCAAAGCTCTAAATTAAATGTAAACATGGACGAAAAATAGGAAAAATTGAAGTCAATATTAATCCTCTTGCAGTTGAATCTCACTTTTCAATTCAAGACAACATAAAAGAGAATGTCGTAGATATGGTTGTTCCTTTTTTGTTTAGAATTTACTCCAGCTCTGAAAAAACTACAACATTTCAAGTCACGTTTCTTTAGAAAGTTTAGTAAATGAAGCTTGGATCACATCCCACAGAGAAGGGAAGTTAAAGAGTGAAGAAGCCTACCATCTTACGTGAGGGGTTGGTCCCAATGTGACCTGTCGTGGTTGTAAGAATAACTCTTATTTATCAATCATATCTGAGGATTGGAGGCAAATAATGACTTGTTTGTATACAAAGACAAACATTATAAACACGTTAAATGAAAGGTTATGTTTGAAAGATGCGACGTAGAATCATTGGATTAAAAAGGTCATTGCTCTTTTTCTGTGATGAGTCAAATGTAAATTTAAATAAATTAAATAAATTATAAATAGTAAATTTAATAAATTGTAGTTTTAACTTCATAATGACTAAACCAGTTTTTGATTCCTGGTTTCGATTCTTCTGTCTTTTCCAGAGACACATTTCTCAGTGTATTTAAAATCGAACTCAAGATGACAAATTGCTTATTGTGATAAACGACATACCGAGATAAGCCCATTAATTTTTGAACAATAGTAATTCGCGCTGCATTGTATCAGCATCAGTAACATAAAGTACATTTCCTTTGTTTCCAAATGGACACCCAATTAATTTAGCTATCGTCATGTCCATAAGCAGTTAGTAATCATCCTTCTCTTTTGAAAACTGAGACATCTCTACTTGATGGATAAACAAACAAATTCACCAACTTGCAGCACAACTAAAAAAACTAAACTAAAACTCCCGAAATTGAAAAAAAACTAAAAACTAACAGAGTCAAGAAGTCAACGGCCTTATATATTGATATGAACCTGACAAATTTAAAACTTGTGGAAATGTTTAGCAAATCATGAAATTCTATTCAGTTTTGGAACAATAGCACATCAAAAGCACAGCGTGAATCTCTTGTATTATCTCTTGTTTTGTACGTTTCGAAATTTATAGGACTTTCTTGATTTGTCTTATGAAATTCCAGGCATGTTGATTATTTCTATATTTTTTCAATGTGAGTTAGTAAACGTCAGATGTAAATTTAACACTTTACCGTTTTAGCTACAATTAATGACAGCTTTGGGGAGTCCCTAAACTCCTTTGCCAAATACTTAAAGTGATCATACACATGCCCTTTATCTGAGAAATAAGTACCTTGGCATGAATTAGCCGCAAGTAATTGTATTAGTCCCGCATTCTTCTGTCAATTTAACAAGCACAACGTTATTACCAACCCACAACTTTTGCCAGGAGGCGAACACCCAAGAAATAACTAGTTGATGAAACCGAAACACATTTCACAACAAATTTGACACGAAGGGAAATATACATGAACAAAGATAACATCTTTTTAAAATGACTGTTCTGTGTGAAATGTCATTAGTTAGAGGAAATTGTGTAATACGGAATCGTGTAATAAAGAGGAGCCCGTTTGTGAAGAAAATTACACAAGTTATTCCTACCTCCCGAACCAAAAGGCCCAGTAAGGAAATAAAATGACACTAATTTACTGAACATTAAACATAATGTTCCTTGAGTACAATTCATGGATTGTAGGCCGAACACCAATATGGTCCTGAATTAATTATTTCCATAAAAGTCAGAAACTTCAGCGCATAGGGCGTTGGTCGATAGTTATAAGGTTGCAAACGAATTATCGTGCAACTTTTTTTCCGACTAGTCGACTAACGGACCAGTATTACTACTCCTAAAATGATAAACGGCAAAAAAAGGACAAAAGTTTTCGTATCATGGAAAATCACCTTTATTTTAAATAATCACTCATTTCGTTACGAACGATTACAGTTTTATGAATAATTAAAAATCTGCCATATCATGAAAATCAAAACGTTGGCACAAAGTTGTAAAGAAGTGCGACAAATTGACTTACTATGCATCATACTAGTCGATTTATAAAACTCGGTAAAGTCGTCCGTGCTCTAATAAGCAATCGTACACAGAAAGTAACTGCTACGGCCATACTCCCCCACATGCAGTGTAATTAGAAGAAATTACCACGTATTAAAATTTCAATTGTCAAATCTGTCATCAATTAGCAGCACTCAAGCATACTCTGATAAACTAAGTGGCAGAATAAATTCACCATAATTTGACACAGGGCATATAGGGGTGATTTCTTCTCAACCAGGTGCCTCAGATATTAACGCAACATAAGATTTCAGTCACCTGCTTCCATTTTACAGGTGTCTGTTTTTTATGCATTTTGCGGATTGAGTAGTGAAGTACTTTGTGTAATCAACGCATTATATATCTTCATCACGTAATCGTTTTATCATCTACATGTGTTAAGATATATACGTTACACTTAACCTTTTTGTTTCCTCATAGACAGATTCCGTGTCATAAGTATTATTACATTAGACATTAACCGACATCAGCTTTCTTGATAAATAGCCTATTGAGGATGTATTTTGTTTAATAATTCATGATTTGTTCCCACTAGATTAGCTCATCACCTGGAATTTCTAACTTCAAACGGGTTTATTGTGCAAAAACACAATGATAATAAACAAGTATCTGCCAAATCTGCGATAATAAATAGCAAAACGATGCCAGGAATTTCTCGGTAAAAGAAACAACGTCTTTTCTCCATTGTTATCCTTCACTAATTTAGCATTTTTAACAATGACAAAATTGTTGACTTTATCACTTCTTATTGGCAAAATTCTCCTTTCCATTTGTAAGTCAGTAACAATTGCTTCTCTTGTTCTGTTGAGAAGTTACTTAACTGTTACTTAACGGTCATAATATTTCCGATTACCCATGAGGGTGTGTAGTAAAAACTTTTTCAATTTACAAATGCAAAATGAATAATAAACTTTAATTTATGCCTTTATACATTAATAAGCATTCATTAATGTCAAGTTGAATTACAGTAACTTACTCGTTTTTACAAAAGGCCCCCCTTTAGAAGCAAACTACAGTCATACCTCGTTTATCAGTTCACCATAATCTGTAAATCCTCACTTTCCGTCTATGTTTTATTGGGAACAAATTTCCTTTTTTCATTGATTTTTTATACTGGTAATCCGGATATTTCACAAACCAGCCAATATTTAGAGGGAACGGATGAGGCCGGATAAACGAGGTTTGACTGTATTGTATTTGCAACAGGCGAAACGTTTTTATCAGTAACTCCACAGCAAACTACGCTGGCTTTTCTGCTGCTTGTCCACTATGAGGGAAAGTTTATCCCTAGACTCTTGATTTGTGTGGACATTTTTACGGTTTTAAGGGCTACCTCAGCATTAGTATATATCAATTTCAGATTTACTTTATTTACTCTTTTCACTAAATCAAAACCTACCCATAAGCCAAATTCCAAGCTCTGATTCCAAGCTTCTAAATTTGCGTGTCCTCTTACAACATCCTTGCGTTTTTGACACGCCAACGTATGGTAATATGGTAACACTAATACAGGTGTTTTAACTTTGGTGTAATAATTCCATTTAATATATTTTCAGAACTATACTATTCATAGCAGACAGTGAGGATACATTGATATTGCGGATCTATGTTGATGATTTGGGTCGTGTGTCACTACAGAGCGGATTCACGCGTGAAACCTTCACGTCGTACGCCTGGCAAATACCTCTAGGGCACTGGACGCACGTAGCATGCACTGTAAGTAACGAAGGAAATATGAGATACTATATTTAGAAAATGTTGAACTATCAATGGTGCAAGCTTCTCTTTTGAAAATTATGACAACTGACAATGAAATTGTAGATTTGTCTTGACTCACCAAATTTTGAAATAGAAGTCATATTCTATCAAGTAAAGAAAACTTTATATCTTAAACCTCTTTAGATTTTTCTTTTAGGTAGATAAACGGGATTTCAATGACGGTATTTGTAAAAAAAAAAACCCAAAACAAACAGTTACACAGATAATGACAGTTAGTTGAAAAGAAAATATCTCGTAAAACTACTTTTTGTCACAAGAAGCGATAAACCATTGTCAGGCATACCTGGTTAAATTTATAAAAAGTAAAATGGAAAACGGAACGTAAAGGTTTCTTTTGAGGATGAAAAACGCCCAAAATTCATTTGTACGCCACATATATTGCGAGTCTGTTTTTATTTTACAGGTCCAAGACGACTCTTTTTCCGTCTACCTAAATGGATCGTTCGCATCCCCGACCATATATGGAATAATGCAGTACAGACCGAGCAGGATAGCCAAATACAGACTGGGCCGCAGCTTCACTTCAAGTGAGTAAATTCTTTATCTACAGACTGATTCAATGAACTTGTGATACCACGAGATCCCTGTGGATCCACATCCCACATGTCGACCATCTTTTTAATACAGATTTTATCACGGATAAGGACTACTTAAGTCGATACAATTTTTTTTCACATATTCATTTGCTGTTGCATCAATCTTTGCATTTTGTGTCTATGTCAACAGTGGCACTGCCGTATACGAATTATTTGTTTTGAAATTTATGTAAATGCGCTATTGAACAGTGAGTAGTTTTATAAAACACGCCACTCCTATCATGATACATAAGTGAACATTCTAATGCAAATAATTGATCTTTAAGAATTGACGTAACACAGAATTTCAAGTAGCTGATATCAAACTTTTAACATTCAGATAAGACAGCCGTATTTGTGTAAAATCTCTTTGATGTTGTCAGTTGAAAATGGAATGAAATATTTTTATTGTAATCTTAGACAAAACAAACATTCTCAATTATTTCTTCATTTGAGTCCTAGTTAGCCATACGTAAAATTCCTTTAAGATGGGAAAATGTTTTTGTCAAGTTGAACAAAGAATGCCCAGAATTCAGTCTTGTAAAATTTTAGCTTTTTTCTTAGATCCAGGGTTTAAAGAAAATAAATGACTAACCGTTACACACGTCCCACTTTAAAATAGTACGCATTCTATTAAGCATGATTTAACATTCCACATTGAATATTTGTTGGCATTCTCACCAAGAAACGGCAGTGGATAAAAAGATTTACTGTTTTGATATGGCTCGCCATCTCGTCAGTATTTACTCAAAATGTTTGTTTGAGGTCAGGAGCGGAAGAACTGTTAAGCATGATGCTAGTCCGTACACTTTTTCGTGCCAATTCAAAAACTCTCATGGCCTACTTGAAAAGAGCATACGCTACGTGCGCCATATTCAAATTACATCATCGTATTTTTGCAGATAGGGCTAATGCAATGTATCAATGTGTGTTCGATTCATAATTCCTTTGAAAAGCGCACAATACCCGACTGTTTGCATATGTACAGAGGTCATCAGGATACTTCCATTCAGTGTATCGTTTCGAGCCAAGCACACTATGGTTTACCAAAGAAATATGGAACCTTTAACATTTTTCACTTTTGTTTAAAACTGTTTGTGTGTAGATTGAGGTTAAATAAGTTGTATTCCGTTATGGATGGAACTATGGAACCCGCCATTGCGGTATTTCCGAGCGTTTCTGAAGAATGCCAAACAATGTTCAATGTTTTTCGGCCCTTTTGGCCCATTTGAAACTCAAACAATTCTAGTTAATTAAACACTTGCAAACGAAATTACACAAGCGGCCCGTATTGTTTTGAAAGGGCTATTATTCTGTAGAGTACAATTGAATACCTTCCACACTTTTTAGATCTATTATTGTGTACAGGACATATCATTTTGAAATGGCAATAACAATATCTACAAAGAGATATTTATCTTTTGCTAAAGGTAGCACAATCTACATATTTAATTTTGTTTTCAGAAGATTTAGCTTAACTCACTATATTGTCATTTGAAGCTCACCGCGCCTCGGATCAGTGACATTTGGCACGAGTTTCTCTTTAATTTCAATGGATGTTATAATTCTATTGTTGTGAGAAGAGACATAACATTCAGCAACAGAAAGTATGTTCTTGTTAATCACTAAACAGTTTACTGTCCTGGAAGAAGACCTAAGCAATCAGTGAACAAAATAGCTTTATCCCACATCTTTTTACCGAATCAAAAGACTGTATTTTAGGAACAACTTGTTTGTCTAGGACAAACATGGGACAATAGCTGCTCTTTCATTCCCAGAGGAATTTAGCGCAATTTATTGTGGATCGCAAAAACAAACATCCAGCACTAAACACCTGAGTCCAAAACATCAAAATATTTGCTCCTATTTACAGTTTTCAATGTTTCTTTGTTCTTTTTATTCAGACTCTTACATGTTGATATGCTGTGGCAAAGAAACATGTTGATTAATTTCAAGATATAATTTAGATTTAATTATTTTCAGATGCCGATCAATTCATTGGCCATGTTCAGGACTTGAAAATATTTCTGGAGGGACTAACCAACAGGTAATTCTCTTCTCATATGTATCAATTTAGTCTCATTTTAAACTACCACTGTCTGTGCCTTCTAGGCAGTAGTAAACAGTCCTAGTGAGTAATTTGTGGTTGTAGGGTTTCAAGTGTGTATTAATTTGACGATAGTGTCATGACCGGACACAAGAAATAAAGAAAAACGCTTCAATGTCTACCATTTTGACGCCAGTGCTTTCATGTATTTGGTCATTTCAGGGAGGTTATGGAAGTATACACTGGTAAACTACCGAAAACAAGAATCCTTACCCACTGCAGATGCCCAAGTAGCTATCCACAACTGAAGGAAACTGATGCAACATACTGTATTAAGGTAAATTAACCAAACATCCACTGACATTTCCTGCGATGTCAGAGATTAAATTATACCAAACGTAAAATATTAAGAACTTTTGTAGGCAAGCTTCAATCAGTGAACTTGACGAATTCCTGAAAAGAAAAAGGTCAACATTGAAAGATATTTATGTTCTCTTAACAGTGGGCAAAAACTGGAAAATTTTACCATTTTCTTTACTATTATCTAAAAATTTATTGCAGAATGAAGGCCAGAACCGCGTAACATCAGAAGCGTTTAGATTGTCCCGGAAGGCGTATCCGCTGCAGTACGTAAACGACGGTAAAGAGGATTCACAGTGGATTTCTAGTCTCAACGTCCCGGATCTACAACTAGTCATTGACCTGCAGGACGTCTATGAGGTATTTTCAAATCACTTGCGTTAGAATACTCATTCGAACGCTACAGCTTTTAACTATTTTTGGAGCAACAATTGTTGAAATAATAAGCAAACATTCATCAACGAATACGGTCGATTATGGAAGTGAAAAATTACGTGAGACTAAATGGTAATTTCTTTGAATCCAGCTTCATACCTAAAGCTAAAACCAAAAATTGCTAACTTTTATCACCTTTAAGCAAGACAGTTTTCGCGCTTGCAAAACTTTGCAACATGATAAAGTTGATTTCTTGAATTAGTCAAATTCTAAATTTCTATCACTACTTTTCAAGGTCGAAAACGTGTGGATATTGTTCTACAGTCCCTACCCTGACGCCATAATCATAGAGAAACGAACTGATCCCAACTCAGACTGGGAACCGTGGCAGTATTTTGCGCACGACTGCACGAGAAGCTTTAGTCTACCGAACAGCGGACACCTCAACTCGCAGACTGATGTCAACTGCAGAAAGATTGTCAGGTGCAGTAATTTCCCTTCTCTTTAAATGAACGTACAAGAACTTATAATAATATTTAATCATGTATACAGATATACCATCACAACCAATTTTATCAGAATCTGACAAATTTAACTTCTATGAAGGGAAACAAAGGATCTATAATATTTCTCTTCCTTTTTTTCTGAAGATTCTGAAAATTTCGCCTCTGTGTTTTTGTTCTTAATAATTTCTTCATAAGTCTTTAGCTATACGTACCCTGAAATTATTTATACACGTCACTGCTGATTAATTTGTGTTTGGTCCGTTGCAGACCAAACACCATGGTCCAGTATTCTCGGGGTGAGGTGTTGTTCAGACTTATGGATGGACGACCCGTCACAGAAAACTCTGAAGAACTTCGCAGATTCCTAGAGGTGAGGATTTCTTATTCCCTTCCGTTAACTAGATACTTGATTCTGTAGTTTCGAACCGAATTTTGAATCATCAAATCATCTCAAGTCCAAAACAGGATTGCGAGTGCCCTCACAAAATAATTTCGTACTGGCTCCAGGGAAATAACCATGACGATTTAGAAAACTAATAAGATTTAAACTAAAATAAAAGTCCGGTAAAGGATAAATGTAGCTGAAGGTTTTCCGTATGCTTGTAGGCTAGCGAGGTGAGAATCTCTTTAAGTGGACAGCCGTACGTCATAAACGAACTTCACAGGTACCACGGTATCTATGAACTCGAGGTGAATGCAAGGTAAGATTATCAGGTATTTCACGCCTGTTACGTCTGTGCTATTCTCAATTAACTGCATTCAGGTAAAAGATTTGGGCTGTTTAACATCATGCGTCTAAGTAACAGCGGTCTATTAACAAATATATATTTGTTTATGTTTTCAGGTGTAATTGCAATGGTCGGGGTAAATCCTGCGATACAGATCAGGTACCCTACGTGTGCGACTGTGGATCCGAGACTTTCAGCAAGGGCACGAGGTCAGTACCAAATTGCATAATCACATAGAATGCAAGACAGTGTCATTTTTGCAGAAGAAATTCCAGTTTGCTTCGTGCAGTTCCAAAATTGTAAGGCGTACTTTATTGGACTCGTTTTTTTTAAACATGTGGTAAAATATAAAAGTAAATCTTCCAATAAAATAAGATAATAGTTAGGCCATTGGGCGTATCTTCAAATTAAAAGGCCAGATACCAGGGAAAAGATGGGAAAAAGTTTCTCAAAGCACGCAATTCTGTACAACAATCTACTTTTCACCAGATGTGAGGAGTGTGTGGAAGGCGCTTACTATGACGAGGAGAACGAGTTTTGTCTCGACTGCGACTGCTTCGTCAATGGAACCGTAGATAGGGATGGAACGTGCAATCCGGTTAGAAACACCTACCGTTTAAAGCCAGTAGAGTGCATCCCTCTTAACTCGAACAAGATCGGAATAAACAGAAGTCCTGTTTACATGATAGATTTAAATATAAAACACGCTTACGAGATATTTCGAAAGGATAGAGTACAGCCAAAGTGAAAGTGGTTTGCGTTCGTGTTAAGAGGGACACTTTGTATTTTAAAATTTACACAGATTTGTATACAAATATGAAATATGCGTGAAAAGTGGTCCATCCTTGACTACCTCCAGATTCCAAATTATTTTTTACTACTATGGGGAATGTTCCTTTGTTTCCTGTTTAAATGTCGACGCGATAGGAATGCATTTTACAATTTTACAACTTGTAAAACACTATAAACAAAGACGGATATTTGAGAGCTAATGTAAAAATATGGCTTTATATATTGTAATCAGATTGGAGGACAGTGCAATTGTAAGGCAAACGTGGAAGGAAGACGATGTGACCGCTGCGCTGCAGGTTACACGTCCTACTCAGGGATGCAGCCGTTTGAATGCAGAGAGTGTACATGTCACGGGGCAGGAACAGAGCCAAGCAGTGTGTGCCATCCCTACACAGGTACATTATGATATGAAGGAACAATTTAAAACAGTTCTTTAGAACCAAAAAATTGTATCTAACACTTTAGCGAATGAAGGGGAACGTCAATTTAAATACCAGTGTTGCCGATCTTTTGCGAGGGGTGCAGGGGAGAAATTAGGATATGCTTTTCATCCCTTTTGTGAAATTCTGGGTTAGTACCTGCATCATTTTGTAAATCATGTACGTACGGATGAAATACGAAAGTACATGGTCAGTATTCACAATATTATTATAAGTTCTGTTAACAACTATGAGATGAGTGATTTGATTCATATGATGCCCTGATCGTCCAATTACTAAAAAAGGATTATTATAATTAAGGTGGATGTCAATGTAAGAAAAATGTAGAAGGGTCTTTGTGTGACCAGTGTAAGAATGGATATTTTGGACTCGACCCGGACGACCCAGAGGGGTGCAAGCCTTGTGAATGTTCTCACTCTGGAGCCGATCATTCTTCATGTGAAGGGTCGACAGGTCAATGTAAATGCAAGAAATACGTCACAGGTCTGTGCTGAGAATAATAAATTGCGGATATTGTGTGTAAATTTAAATCTGATTTAAAAATTGTGCTTCTGCTTGCTCTTGTGTTACATTGGCTGCCGAGAATTGCAGGACTACTTGATAATAATGATCTGATGGCCCCAAAATGCCAACATCAGGCTTCATTAATGTTGATCCACAGGAATGTAGATTTATGCGAGATATTGTCCCACAATGTAACATACCACATTAGATAACAATATAAAATTTATGTAACATTGCACTCTCTATTTTCTTCTATGAAGGTCGGCAATGTGACCGGTGTGAAGAGGGATATTTCAGTCTGGATCCGAATAATCCGGATGGATGTCAGAAATGTGATTGTGATCTCAGCGGTTCCTTTAACTCATCATGCCATCCAGTCACAGGCCAGTGTTACTGCGCGGACTACGCAATAGGGTTAAAATGTGATGAGTGCTCAGAGGGCTACTTTACTGACAGTGTAAATACAGACATTGGATCTCAAATTATTAACTCGTGTATACATGTAATAACATATGTTGGAAAACTGAATAGACTAGCTGTTGCAGAACCCCTTTAGTGCAGTACACAAAATCGTATCAGAACTGTAACAAAACAAGAATTGCTAGTTAGTAGAACTGTCTGTCAATATTATTTTCTTTTAAATACAGTTTAGTTCATCAAATTTCTGATGTGCTGTGGCACATGGGCTAAATACCACTCCCTTCTTGTCACTAATATCACCAGATCTTTAAACACTTTGCAGGGATCGTCATTGGCATTCGCCGGATGCAACAATCTGTGCGCGTGTGACGAGGCTGGAACTTTACCGGGACAGGTCAACACGTGCGAGCGGCTGGGTGGACAGTGCAAGTGCAAGCCAAATGTTCAGGTAAGTTGTATGAAATCTGAAAGGACGGTTGATGAGAATTATAAACTAAACATCAGGCTGTATCGTGAAATAACTATCAAATGTTTAACCTCCCGCAACAATTGAATTTCATGCTGAGCTATTGAGATAAACACTATTGATAGAAATTACATGATCTGTTGGAACAACATAATATAACAATATAACAACGTTGACTCTACATGTCAAAGGCGATAACAAATCCGATGTACCTAAACGGAACGCTGTGTTTTTGGTTAAAATTTACTTTTCATCGCAATATTTTCGTAGAGCCGAAAATGTGATGAGTGTATGTCAGGGTCGTGGGGATTCAACAGTTCAGCCGAGTTCGGGTGTATTGAGTGTGACTGTGACGTGCGGGGCACCCGAGGGGACTTCCTGCGGACCTGTGACACCCACACCGGCCAGTGTGAGTGCCGCGACCATACCTACAAGCGCCGCTGTGATCACTGCAAACCCGGAACCTACGATCTGGATGAGAATAATGAAAAAGGATGCACAGGTTAGATTCTTTATGAAATAATTAAGAAGGGGCTATGGCAATGCTTAGAAATACGCTGGCGAAAATGTCTTAGATATATCTCACAAATGTCTGATGTTTTGTATTTTCTCTTTGGTTCCTTTACACGTAAAATTTCACCTGCAACAGTTTGGAAAATGACACTCAACTGCGATGTTTACACACTCAAAAAGAGTATATCTGTTGGATAGTTACAACCGATTTGTGTCTATTACAGAATGCGCATGCTACGAAGAGAACACCATATCCGAGGAGATATGCAATCCGTATGAGGGACAGTGTATTTGTGATAATCAGGCTGGAGATCTTGCTAAAACCGATATCAATTGTGTAAGTTACCAGACTAATTTAATTTTGTAAAATGTATGCTTAATAACTGATCGTACTTAGTTGATCAGTTACTTATGCAGGGGCGGATCCAGGATTTCCCGTGGGGGGGGGGGCGCCCGGCTGGCGCCAACCCTATTTTCGCCCAAAATTTAGCAAAAAGTGCATGAAAACGGAGAAAATTTGG
>JBCAUI010499740.1:0-13418 GCA_038406195.1 Haplosyllis anthogorgicola | reverse complement strand
TTTGTGTTTTTCATTGGTCACTTATTTGGGATTTGATCTTTGTATCCATGTAATATTGTAACCTATTTGTTGTCTTAAGTTATGATAATGCCAAATAAGCTCAGGTCCATTTGGACCTATTTTTTAGAAAGACATTTTTGTGGAATGAGGCCCATTTTATTTCGCTACTGGTGCCCTCTTTTTCGGACTTGGGGTGATTCTGCCCAAAGGTTTCAAATTTAATCTGTCGCTTACTTGCTCGCTGTGATACCCAGATTCAATTCTGATTTGCATCCACTATTTTACTCTAGGCAGTTGGACGACTGCTACAATGAAATGATCCACAAGTGGGAGAGGTACTTAACTTGGAGTCCGAAGACAATGCGGATGTTTGAGTCTAACAACGCTCTATATCATGGCTTCACACCGGATGCTTACGCCATGGTGTCAAACCCTGATCTATCAGTCTGGGAGGAATTAGAAGATTTGACGTCGAATCTGGATCTGGGGTCTCTGGACCTAACTCCAGATGGTCTGCTTCGTGCCATTTAAGGCACTAAATAGTAACTTAAGACAGGACGTTTGAGGTCTCTTCAAGTAATCGATCATATTCGAATATATTTTATTGTATCCTTACTTGAGATCGTCTAGATGTATGTGTAAGTCAATGCAAGGTGTTTAATATGAACATAACAGACGAAAACGATCCTCGAAAAAAAAATACACGTCCTTGAGAGTTTAAATTTATCTATGTATGGCTTGATCTAAGATATTAGGACTGTAGTATCTATTCTACAGAAAAAAGTTTTGGATCGTAAGTACATTAAACCGTGATTAGTCACTTCAACTTGGGATATGTAAAAAGCCTATCAAACCGGTTCACATGAATGGAGGTTGTTCCTTTATTTACATGAAGACTTCCTATTTGATTATGTCATGATTTGTAGTTGTCATGAATAATAGAATTTTTTGGAATTAACAGCGTTGCTTCCACAAAGAAACACACTTCGCGATAGGATATAATTAACGAAGATACAGTGAAATGTCAACCGAAACCGATGGAATTAAACATTCGCAACCAACAAGGTTAAGCGTGGGAAAAAGACCAAAGTCGAGAAAAAATAATTTGATATCTTGTTCTTTGATGGAGGCACGGAAGGTTTATTGCAATGATTCGAGTAGACATAGATTAACCGCTTTCCACCCTCCTGCAACTCCATCCACTGCTGCAAGGCCTAGTTCATCTGCAGGAAAATCTAGTTACACCTACAAGGGTAAACCTGCTGCAGTGTACGCTACCGTGCTAATGCCAGTTGGGGGATATCAGTACACTTATACGGGATCAGTCGAAACTACGAAAAAAGAGCAAAAGAGAAGTGTGAGCCGATTGTCGACCTATGACCCGGAGAAGGTTCCCGATTCCAAAAGGATTATGTCTCCGGAGCACAGGGATAAAGGTGGAAACGCTCTGAGTTATCAGTGGACAGCAGGGGGACAGACTTGTCATGGATTTATATGGTGAAGCAGCTAGAATTGGTGGTTGCAACTGGATAACAACTTTGCTTTCCAGATAAAAAGAAACTTCTTTATGTCAAATTAACATATTATCGTGATAGATATCCCATGAAAACTATTGTAATTGATAAATTTAATAAATATATGATATGCGCGGTTTTTCAGATTTATTTGTAATTGTTTTGTAGTAAGAAAATTTTAAGGCAACGTGGTAATTGCTTGTCACTCGTTGAAAGCACAAGGATCTGATCAGATCCACTGTTTGCACATGGCGGTTTCGCATAAATGCTAATTTTATCAGACGCATTTTTGTTACATTCATCTAGAAAATATTCATGTTTACTTTAAATGCTAAAATACACGACACATATTCTGCAATCCTAAAGATATGCTAATAACCCGGGGAAAAATACAGCCATGTAATCAATCATGATCTTAGTTACTGTCAACTAAAGAATCCATTACTTTTGTCAGAGATCAATCAGCTATCTAAATAATCACATCGAAAGTCATCCATGAAGACCAGGTGATTGATTCTGTACTGTTCAGAATATTCATACAAATGCTCAGGCAATTCATTGACGGATCTTTGAGTGATTAGACCTGTTGCTATCGTCTGAATATTAGAATAATTGATCATTAAGTACAAATAAATCTGCGAGCCGGCAGAATGGATCCATGTTGGGACATTTATAACTTTGTTAATCTACTTTCAGTGCAGATAGGAAATTATTGTGCATGTTGCGTCTTGAACTTGTACTTGATTCAAGTGAACGATAATTATTACCTAAGAGTGTTATCACGTTAAGTTCAGAGATCTAATACTTTAAGTACTGATTTACACTGGGATAATATTATAACAAATCACTTTGATTTGATGTAAGATTCTGCTAGAAATAAACTATCGAACTTGGATACCATACAGGAACAGTAACCAGCATGCAGTCACACAAATAACAGTGATTAAGTCAAGAAGTGAACATAAAGGCACAGTACATATATATTTACTAAAATCCATTTCGTTTGTGCAATTCTCGCGTGTATTTTTTATTACAATAATTAAAACAATGTCAATAGAATTAGATTTCATCAAAAGATACGGACCACCGAAATACAGGATAGACCATAAACTTCAGTTTCAAGATGAAGAACTCTATGTCGTACAAGACGGCCCAAGCACGGACCAGGAACTAATGAACGAACGTATTGGCAGAGACACGTTTTCAAGATCAACTAAGTTGTACCCGAGACAAGGACCATGGGCTGTTCCAGTTGAGTACAAGATAGTAAACAACTACCCGGCATTTAGACAGAAGACCAGCAGAGAAGTTGGTTCGATAACAAAACGAGTATACAAACCGACGCATTCACATGTTCAGAGATCTAAGGGGGATTTTGATCCGGACGTATTGTGTCCTCCACATCAAAAACGCATGAGTTACAGCGCCACTTATTTACAGAGAAGGGCTCAATCCACACGGCCACAAGAGGGAGGCACAGTGAGGCCTCACACAAGTTGTTCCAGATCCAGAAATAATAGTCAGGATCAACAGCAAACCAGACCAAAGTCGTGTCCACCTTCAACCAAAACCAAGAGTAACCTTAAACCAAAGCATCAGTCAAAAGTAACTAAAACGAAGTCAGAAGAACCGAGTTTGGACAAGTCTCGTAGAAAATCATTCTTTAGTCTTTTGAATGATAACTTCAGTGAAGATCTCAACCGTTCTGATGAAGAATCAAACAAAGACCACGAACGTCAAGTAAAAAGAAAAATCTCATTTGCTTATGAAGACTCTGCCACACTATCCGAATATGAACATGAAAAGGACCTAAATAATGCTGATGATACTAATACTAATGATGATAACGAAAATGCTGACGTTCAAAATGAACATGAAACGGACAACACTTACGGTTATAGTGATGACTTCAATGACAGTGAAGAGGAGACAGGTGATCAGAATGAGCAGGACTCCAACAAAGATGAGTCCAGCAAAAAGGAGAAACCTGAAGAAGAAGACAATAGTGGTGTGTTGAAAAATGCTTCTGGAAACAAAGATGGGAGAAACAGCTCTTCTGAAGTGCACGGTAGTACGAAAAGTCAGAACAGTCTCAGAAATAAAAGCTCTTCGGATTCCGATAGTGAAGATGATCAAACTCCCAGGCGTGAAGAATCAAAAGCTGATGAGAGTGCAAACAATGAAACGGGATTTAGAAGAAGTAGAATCAGTCTGAAAAGCGCGTCGTCTAGATCTTCTGTAAGTAGCAGAAGTTCAAGTTCCAGCGAAAGCAGCAAATCACGGGAAAGCAGTCTTGACCGAGTTGCGAAGAGTGATCATTCAACAGCAACGGATCTGAGAGAATGCCATCCCAAAGTGCAAGCCGCAAGTGATAGAGAAAATAGCAACAGAAATGAATTTTCTGACGTGCTGAGTAACAACAGCAGGAAAACCTCAAAGTCTGGTAGCCAAATAAGTTTAAATAGTGCAACCGGTTCTCGGACGAAGGCCAATCGAGGTCGTCAAAGTAGCATAAAGGGTTCCGTTGGCGACAATAAATCTGGAAGCAAGGCGAGCAGTGTTACGGGCAGTCGTTCTAGTCTGCAAAGCAGTACATCTGGAAGCAAAACAGATAGTCGCGAAGGAAGAAAAAGAAGCACCACCGGCAGCATATCAACAGTCCAAAGGAAAAATTCATCTGATGTCAAGAATAGTCAAACTAGTATCAGGAGCAAAATTTCTCAAAATGTATCTGAAAAGAGCGAAAGTAGGGAAAATATTAAAAGGAGAAATGATGGTGAAAAGAGAAAAAGTCAGACAAGCCTCAAGAGTCAAATATCCCGTCAGAGCAGCCAAACAAGTGTAAAGAGTAGTAATGATTACAACGCATTGTCCGACAAATCAAGAAGAAGCAGTAAAACTCATGGTGGAAGCCAGACGAGTGTGAAAGGGTCTCCGTACAGCGTCGCCATCCTTCCAGTCAATCTTGCCAGACCTGGAAGTAGAGCAAGTCTAAAACGGACGTCTGGTAAAGCCAAAGACCCAGACGATAACGCCAGCCTTAACTCTCGAAAAAGTGTGCAGTCGAAAGAGAACGACAAATCGAAAACGAGAGATTCAGATAGCATTGGGTCACATTCTAGTGAAATTGATCAGAAAAGTAAAAAATACCAGGATGGCATATTTAGACCAGGTTCAAGTGACTCAGTCTCAGAAACGAAAACAGCAAGTTTTGACACCAAAGGCAGTTCCACTTCTGAATCTGATTCTTCCAGTGTCGTATCAAATGAAAGTGTAAAAGAAGTAAATGCCGCAGCTACTGAAGCTGCAAAAGGTCAAGATATCACTAATAATGACAATGAGTACAAAGGCACCCAACAAGCAGATGAAAGAAGTAACGCAAAGACACCAGAGGACGCCGACAACACTAACAAGAAGGAATACATGGGCTACACAAGCAGTGAACAGAGTGATCAAGATCGTAATATTGAACTCTTAAAGGAAAGCGATTCCAATGTTTCACAAAATAAAGGTGACGACGACGAACAATCAGAAAAACAAAACGATAATACTGTACACAGCACGAGAGAAGATGTTGAAAATGGAAATGCCTCTGATTCAGAGGAGGAAAAACGTAGTGGAGTAGTTTCTTCAAATGAACAAAAGGGAAAGATGCCAGTAGATGACGAGCAGATGAATGAAGATAAGATAACTGCAGATATAACTTAAATTTTGGAAAGGAACAACAGAAGGGAAGAATATCTGAAAGAGGCGAAAAGATTTATTATGCAGTAATAACTTTTGAAATCTTTCTTCCACAAATAAGCTAAAAAGATAAAGTTGGTATTTATTACATACCAATGAAGATGAACATCGAAATCTGATCAAATTGTGACCACTTTCATGTGACTTTGTTCAATAGTTGAATAGTTGAAGATAAAAGCCATTTCACTGGTGGATCTAGGATTTCTCGTACGGGCGTTGGAGTGGTGCCTTAACTGTTACTAATTGTTGGCTAGAAATTATCAAAACTGTATGAAAATAAACAAAATTTAAGCCTGGATTTCTCTAGGTCTAGACGGATCTAGAGAAATCCAGGCTTAAATTTTGTTGCATTATCAAAGAAAGTGTTTTCGCGTGTAACGCTGTAGAAGTTTTATTGAAATAAACTGAAAATATTTAACGATAACATTTAACGGTTTCCTTTTTAATCAAGATGAAACATCACGTCATTGATGTACATCTACTGACCAGCTAAATCTGCCATTGGTCAATGCCAATTTGTTTTATTTAATGATATTTACGTGTTTTAGTCAGTTTCTGTCCTCTGTGGCACAGAGGAAAAAATGAATCTACAATAAATAAGCAGCATCAGTCAACTGGTATGTGTGGCTCTAAATTTCTTGAAACGTAGTTACGGTCGGAATGGTAGAAGACATTTTTTTTTGTAAATTCGTGAAAAACGCTTTGGTGAGACTCTGACTGTTCAAAAGTAATCTGTAAAACAATTATAACAGATGCTTTGTTAAAAGGGAAAACATCGACAATGTTCTGTCATTCAAATTGTTCAGTGAAAAGTATGTTAAAGCTTACAAAGATCAATCACTGATATACATGCAGTATCAAAATTACACTTCGGAACATCAAAAGGATTAAACAAGATTCCATAAACGATACTTGCCAGATGAAAGTCTTGGTCAACCGGGCGAAATGTTTGAAAGTGGCTTCATCACATCTTGTGTAGTGGCTTCACATTCCACGACCGTCTGAGGATACTCGAGTGGCTTCACCTGAAATTACTATCACGTGATGTAAGCGGTCCAATCGTCAAGCAAAATATAGCTTTGTAGTTTTTTAGCCAATTAATTTTGATTTTATTTTCTGGTATGTTTATTCCGTCTTTGCTATAAAAGGAGACAGAATGATCTTGAAAACTCATCACTTGCCGAATGAGTCTTAAGCCAAAAGTACAGAATCTTCAAGTATTGAAATCTTTGTTCAACTAATTTTTCCAGTGTGATAAACAGCATCATGACAGGTAAGATTATTAAAAATGATATATTAAAGGTTATATTCAAAAAATTGATGATTAAAATCGCAACATATAAATTTCATATTTAATTAATATGTGCCGTGTTGTGTTCGCTCCTTAAAGGGTAATCTGTATCAAGGTGACTAAGACAGCATGAATATTGAGACGTATTGGTTGTAAAGTGAAATTGATGTATATTACTGATTTTTATTTCTTATCCCTCTTAACAAGTCTTTTCGGCACCAAAATTTAAACTGTTTACATTATTATGATTGGCTTTCTTACTGGTTTTTTTGTTGTTGTTGTTTCTTGAGCAGAATCCCATTTGGACGCTCTCTGCCCTGGGCAATTTGCAGGAGTCAGTTCTGAGGCGGAGTGGGGTTTTCTTGACAAGTATCCGGGTCGCGGGCGCCGACGTCGGGACAGGACAAACTTCAATTCTGCCACCATCCGTCTGTTTGAATCCGTGTTCTCCACTGAGCGCTATCCAGACATTTATCTTCGTGAACAAATGTCCAAGAAAACCGGAGTTCCCGAGGAAAGAATTCTGGTAAAATATTTTGAAAATCTCCAAAAAAGAAAGAAAAAAAAGAATACTTACCCATTTTTACTATAAAGTTAACTGATTTGAAATACGTGCAGCCAAGTAACATCTACTCTATTTGTTCATTTTCTCGTAGGTATGGTTTCAAAACAAACGCAACCGAACCAAGAAGAGCCCTCACCAACCTGCTGGCAGTCAATCTGTGAAGAGACCCTGGGAGACGACTGAAGATGAACCCCGAGACTCCAAGAGACCGCGCCGATCATCCTCTGCCGTCCAGAGATGCTTACAAATGGGTATAAGTGAAAATGAGATCGATTCTATGTGCGTCATTGATAATGCCAACTGTTCTGACAATGAAGAAGGTACGTTCATCTTGTCCAGATATATGATACACGTTTACATTTATTCTTGTTACTAAACATGATGATGAATGAATTAGAGATTACGTTAAATTAACTAGCTAAATTAGCTAAAAATTAGTAACATGTAGTAAATTTAAGTTCTTGAGGGGCACTTAAAAAACAAGTGTGCTGGAGAGACATTAGTTGTTTTTGCTGTGGAGATAAAATTCTAAACAATTTGCTTGGATTTCCTGTAATTTTAGGTGAAATAGACGTTGTAGCCGTGACGCCACCGAAGCCTGTCATCAAGAAGGAGACGGATAAACAAAGCTCCATCAGCTTCAAACCCTACGAAATTTCCCCCAGACGCGGCCAACAGATTAAAATACGTCGTCGGTCGGGGAATCAACTTCCGCCAATACATCCAGTCCCATTTAATCCTTACTTCGGAATGCTGCCGTCGCCCGCTCTACTTTCCCCTTTCAGCTCGAATCTGCAAATGGGAGCGAGCAACCCATTCGCTCAGGCATTTCTTCATCGCTTAATGTCCATGAATCCACCGCAAGCTCCTGTATTCCAATTTCCACCCATCTATGAAAAACAGGAAAATCAGAACAAACCTGCATCGGTTACTTCCAGCACCACCACCAGCAGGGGACCTCCGCCAGCAGCACAGTCGCAGCAGACTCCCTTGGACCTCAGTCTCTCGGCGGACAAGATCAGCCCCTCAACCTCCGTACCACCGTTCACCACCTCCTCGCCCATCGTGGTGGAGCCCCAGCTTTCTCCCGGGAGAAGCAGCAGTGGAGCGTCGTCGCCAGACTCGGGAGTGTCCTCTGGTGATGTGAGTCGCCTTAATGATAGCACACCGCTAGATCTGTCGTCCTCTTATTCGTAATCTTTTGAATGAACTTACATAAAAAGTACGAAAAGTTACGTGAAGTGAGACAAGAACAAATAATGATTAAGATCACTAACAATACTATGGCAATTTCAAAATGTGAAATATGCATGATGACATGTATGAGACATACGTGAAAGGTTGTGGGACTGCAGGTGTTCTAGTAGTCGACGTTACAAATGGTGACCTATTGTATATTTTGCTTGGTTTCAAATGTAAATAAATTACCAAAATATTAATAAATGGCTATTCTTCTTGACACACACGCACATCATCTCAAATGTTCTGAGCCTGAATCATGTGCAAGATAGAAATATTTTTTGCCATTTTCGTTCGGTTTGGTCTGAAACTTTTCTATCAGTCGTCAATTATTCTGCGTTGATAAGTAATGACGTTTGGTCATCACCGAATTTTTTTCTTGAGCTCATAGAAACTCTGCTATGTAGTTCTTTTTGGAGATGACAGTATCTTCAAAGAACCACTTTTTATGATTTAGCTATACTGACAGTGCATTTTCGTATTGTGACGCTAAAGACCACGCATCAACCATTCTTTGATGATAATTTGAAAATTCAAGGGCGAATGTAAAACATATCTTTTTCTTACAAATATGCCACAAAACGTACCAAGACATCAAATTACGCGAGGAATATAACAGCAAACAGTTTAATTGGCAAACATTTCGTACTTGGCATTTTATGAATAAGAAATAAAGTAAATTGAAATCTATACTTGGAGAGGAAACGAAAGCGTCTCAGATAATTAGTGATTCACAAGAACCTTTTTTTTTTTAATAAAAAAAGTTTTTTTCTTTACTGTATTCAATCCGAATGTGAATACAGTTGACAATGTATCTGCCAAATTATTGCCAATTCCATATCTTGTGTATGGTTTCTAAATGGCTACTGCTGCCAATTTTGGTACGAAAAGGGTAACAGATGACCTGCGGTATAGTTGACAAGTTTATGCGTTCATGTTTTAATGCATGACACGTGTATAAAATACTGTAAATTTTTCGAACAGACATGAAAATGTGTTTTCTGTCCAAAAATATAAGAAATGTCCGATGAATTTAAACTAAACATAAAAACTCTTAACACAACAAGCAAATACGGTGACACAAGCGTATTTTTCCTTACTTTCAAATGAAAATGATCAATTTTAATACATCATGGTTTAGTAACAGCTACTGTTTCTGCACGTCGAGTATGTTCGAAAAGTTAACATGTGAAATAAATTAAGAATGTTACTTCGTGTTTAATTTGAAAAACAACTTCAATTGCCCACACAAATATACACATTTACAATTTTCGCGACAAAGTGTAACGACAAGGTTATAGGTATGCTTGAAAAGGTGTTTATTTCGAAGATTTGAAGAGTGAATATAATTTCAATTTAGATTTGAATGTAAATTTACGTAACACATTAACAGAAGTTTCTAGTTTTCGTTGGATCAGGTAAATCTCATCCTCTGGTTAGTCGCCCGTCCATATTTCCGTGTTCATTTGTGATGACGTTTGGCCATCTTGTATATTGTTCTCAACATCGAACGATCCTGGACTAAATTGTTGAAAAAAAGTAACACATGTATTATCACATTACTTTGTCATTGAAAAGGATTTAAAGATTATAATGGGATGCTGTTCAAATGTCACACCACACATTCAGGCTGGTCAGATGACAAGAAATCAAGAAATTCGATAAACTCCAAAAAAAAGAAAAGAAGTAAAAACCGCAACTGCCTATGCCAACACCTATAATTATATGATACAAAAACTTAAACAAATAGGAAATTATTATTACAGAGAGAGGAATAAGTTTTCTTGGGCCGAGGCCAGTTATAATCTTTACAAGCCCCCCCCCCCCCCGCACCTGCGGAATCTACCTATTTCAATAAGAAAAATACAAGCACGTTTATGAGATGTGAGTGAGTTCTCTTGGGCTGCGATCAATTATAATCTATTCTTGTGATGTGCGTAAAATAACTTGATCTTGTATATGAAGCGAATCTCACTAGAATAAAAACAAAAGCTCGCTTCTGAATTTTGTACTAAAGTTTACGATTACTTTTGTTTTGAGATAAAGTGCTTTTACTTACATTCTTCGGCATGATCTACAGGGTTTGCCATGATGAGAGTGAACATAAGTTCCGACATGTCAACGATGATCTCAATCACGATGCCGACGAGTCCCTCAACAGTGCTGGCGATGCGGTCCGACAGTGGATCCTCGGATTCATCAAGATCTCTACGCTTCAGGCTTCTCTCGACCTCTTCCTCATCATCTATAGCTTCCTTCAACTTGTTGGCGACGCACTCAAGGTCGGTTATCACTGCATCAACCATTGGTTCCAGCTCAACATCCTCAGGGAATAGTTCTAGAACAAATTAATTAAATTTAGAAGATTCACTTTTTTTACTTTTGCTTAAGAAAGAAATGAAAGAGAATAGAAGAGAATTAAATTACATTTCAACTGAGAGTTACTGGCTTTAAACTGAAATGAAGGCTCAAAGGAAAAATATGCTGATATTGACGCATGAATCTAGAATGCGACATCTGAACTACAGAGCGGTCAATAAATATGGAAATAAATATAAATACCCCACAGCAAGTTGGAAGCATTGTTGCATCTTCTTGCCTCGAACGTTGCAATATCTTCTTCTGCAAAAATGCAACAAAGGTTACATTACGATATGTTGCTCTTAGAAACTTCTTACACCACGAATCTTGGTGCACGAGTATCGTGCAAAATCACTACAGCTAATGGTTCCCCACTGAGGACTACCCAGTAACGGATCCGGAGGGAGAGCTTTAGGGCCTTGCCCCCCACCCCACCCCCCCCCCCCACCCGCGCCCCCAGTAAAACACGTTTAATATAATATCACCGCCATCTTTGGGCCCCCCTCTTGGATAAATTTCTAGATCCGCTACTGTTACCATTCTTGTGCAATGTCTGTGTGCAAGATTAATCTAGGTAGTCATCTATCTCGCACTCACCATCAACATCGGACCACAGTGGGTTGAAAGGGTCAGTTAGGAACCACTCGAAGAAATACAATCCGTTTTGGATGCACCAAAGACGGTTATAACTGTCGTTCACGTGAACTAGTTCATCATACTGCCAGTTATAAAACACATCACCGATCTCACAGTGAGTGTTACTTTCAGTTCCTGTGTAAGAAAGCAAATTGAAACACTGATGCCATTTAATTCAATATTAAAATACTTGTCTGCTAAAAACTACATGTACGTACTTCTTCAGTGCATAGGGGGCATAATTAAAAGAAAAATATTTTTAATATTCTAAGCCAGGGATATTTCAGATATATTACAGATAAAGTGAAATGAAATCTAGTTTTTCATACCATACAGCATGTATCTGTACAACATAACCATTGCATCTCTTAGAGTCTCCTCCAGTTTCTCACCAAACTCTTCGAACCCTCCAAACAGTTCCTCTGTTATCACCTGAACAACTTTTTCAGCTGCAACGAATAAAGTACATTACTTTTCACAGACCAGTACAGCATTCCAAGGTAAATTATATGTATTTGTACGGAATCATCCTAGGAAGATGAATTTTAACGTTTCGTGTGTCCGATACAAACTACTCACTATCGTTATTCGCATCCTGCAGTCCAGAGATTGTGTTCTCTATCGCAGTTATGATTTCGTTTGCTACATCCTCAAGATCACTCTCCAGTTCGTCAACAATATCTTCATCCACAGCTGATTTCAACAGAAAAATCGCAAGTTATCATTTAATATTAGATATTGTTAAACAGTTTTTATTAAATTAAAAGCCGAATCGTACTGACTTATTAATATGTAATGGACAGGCGTTGGATCAAGACATTTACACACGCGGAATAAGGAAATGAATAATAATATTTCAGTGTTTATGCCTAGCCCCTATATATAATGTTTCGCAGAACTTGACTTGAGCGGCACCTGTCTTGGGCGATATTTTGCGTTTTTTACGGCAGTTTTACTGACATGAATCCTTAATATCATGGTTTTTTTCCTGTCTTAAACTGCATTTCTGTCTTTTACAGCATTCTGGTTGCCACAAAGTAGGGTGCCGCTCAAGACAAGTCCTACTGTATCTCAAAAAATTGCTGGGGTAAATGAGGTAAAAACGTATCATGATTTTCAAATTCTTCATGACCAAATTTAATACTTTAAATAGTTTGAAAATCGTTCATAAATACTTTGCCATGCATATCTAATCGGTTAATTTTCAATGTAACGAAAAATTGGCGTGTAAAAAATTCAAAAGCCATCTACACATTAAGTTTAAAACAAACGTACGTGTTGCACAGAACTTCTTGGAGGCGAGCATCTCAAGAGTCACGTACTGGTACAACTCAGAAGAAGTCTCCATCTCCATCACATCGCCGCCCTCCAAGGCAAAAATGGGGTCCTCAAATTCTACAGACTCGGTGGATTCTCTATTCTTCTTTGGAGGCTTCTCGATGGCGTCTTTCACCTTTGGTACCTTTTCCTTCGTGTGCACCCCAAGTACTTCATCACTCTTGTCTGGATTTTTGGGTACCTCATTTTGATCTGGGTACTTTTTCTTGAACTATAGGCAGGAAAGCAAACATCGAAATATTAATTGATAAGAAACAATATCAATATCAACATGTATGTACGAACATGTATATATTTAGTCATTTTTTAGTCGTGGCACAGACTTTTTGTAAGAACTTTGTTGTTTTACGCTACACAACCCGCAAATTAGTGATAGTGCACGGCGTGACGGTAAAAGCTTTATATTGTCAATTAACCATTGTATAATTTCAATATTCTTGGGCCACTGTCATTACTGTATACAGTACCCGAATATTGTTAATGCCAACTATACAACTAACAAAATAGAATTAAATGAAGTATAAGGTGTAAATATCTTGTAAAATTAATATGAATTCGATATAAAAAAAAGTTCGTTCTTGGCATTTTATGAATATGTCAGACGTCGATCCTGCGTGTTTTATGATTCGCGACGACTGATTATGGGTCTTAATGCACTAGGACAAAGAGGAGATGCAAGTAGTGATGTGTAGATATAGATGCATATTTATTGTCATTTAGCTCGTTGCAA
>JBCAUI010499729.1:0-13420 GCA_038406195.1 Haplosyllis anthogorgicola | reverse complement strand
CCAAAAAGTGTCACGAGGTGTCAAATTTGGTGAAGTGTCATGAAGTTTCATTCGATAGACTCGACGTTGGTCAACGGCCTTCATTTATTAAATTTGACTGGTGTTTCAATGTTCTTTGCTGAATTAGAAGGAATATTCCTTCATGTTTTTTTGAGGGCGAACCCTCTCTGTTCTTGGATCTTGACTAGATCTAGGACAACCCGGACACAGAAATGGAAGTTTCGATTTCACAATGACAATCCTTTTACAATTTAAATTCATAATCAAATCCTAAATCACACGCGGGCTCGCACACACACGCACCTAAACAGGGTTTGTTAATCATTCTGTATTCTTTTAGACTGTCGAGGCAAAGACGACTATGACGAGAGCCATGTTATAACATCAAAGAAAGCACCAAAGGTAATTGAATTAATTATGCAGTCGATATATTTAGGATTCGAGAAAGATATGTACCGGTAACATACCAACCACTATCAAACAAGAAATTGATTTAAAATGTGACATGTACAATCAGTAAATACTGCTTAGTTCATGTTTTAAATTAACATGCCTTTCTGGTGCAGGGTGAGAATGGAGAATTTGTTGTTCCCTACGATGCAGAACTTGAGTGTAAACAGCATGTTATAGTGTATGATGGAAGCACACAAAGTCTCAAAGAAGACGGTAAGATACAAAACACCTTTTCCGTAATATACACGCCCCTTTTAATACTAGATCTGCCACTATCCTCATTTAAACTATTATACCACTATGCTCGGTACGTGTAGATAATATCTGGATTACTTATTTATTATTTTTGTTTTCAATCAGTAGATCGATGAATAACCTGATACTCAAGACGACTGAGGTCATCATCATTTTTTTTTTTTTTGACCCAGGTCCTGCTATTCAATGTGGAAAGATGTTGTGGGATATGGGTAGTAGGAATAAAGTCCGAGTTTTGAAAGGTAAGCTCTTCTGACACTAAAGATTGGGGCCATGTACACGTACCATTAAACGCACCTTGAAAAAATTGCTAAATCGGGATGGTATTATTGTACACCAGTTTGAAAACTTCATTTGGCCATGGCACTCTTTCGTTTTATTTCAGGTGGATATGAGGATTTTTCTGCACTATATCCGTTTTTAAGAACACAAAAGATTATCTATATGCCAAGGGTAATATTTCATCATTTACACCTTCCTCAATTAGGCCTATTTTATTCGATGTCTGCAAATCTATTTTCATTTTTCAAACGTACTTATAGTTTCATTCGTCGGTCGAAAATTTATCATTTTCCAAAAAGTTGAGAATATTTAAGGCATAGAACGTTATTTATTTGATTGTGGACGATAAAGTACAATACGTTCTACTATTTCTTAAGCACAGCACAAACTAGTTTTGTGAAATGTATTATAGCACTCGCACATTTAAAAGTAACTTCTTTTTTCTCGATGTTGCTTTCATAAGGAATTGGATGATATAAAGACTTACCCAACAGAAATTATACCAGGTGCACTTTACTTGGGTAACTGGCAACAGGGAAATGCTCCGTACATACAAAAAGATCTCAAAATCAAGGGACACATCAATTGTTGTTGTGAAGAAGAAACATTGTAAGTGCTTGGAAATAAAGTCCGTCAGGGTCAAAAAGCAAAAAAATAAAATAAAATAAAATAAATAAATAAAGCAAACTTCTCATGTATTGTGTGAAAAAACTTGAACCTGACAAAAATTAAACAAAGCACCCAGATCCTTAAAGGGACAAGTCTATTGTGGGCTTTTTGTTTCTTCTTTCAATTGTAAGAAGAAATAGCGTGTCTTATTATTTGTGCATGTGTATTTTAATAGTTTTCGAGAAGAAGGTCAGTATCTGATGCACATACCCGTGGAGGATTCCGATGAATCAGATGTTCATTCCAAATTTGAAGCTGCATGCAAGTTCATAGGTAAGCAAAACGACACTTGCAAAACTTATGTTTTGTTTCTGTCTTAAAATTTTAGAGGATAAAGTTGTGAAAAGAAAGAGTATGTGATAACTTCAAGTAATACATATACTTTATTTCAGATGAGCACAAGACAAAACGTGCCGTCGTATTGGTTTTCTCCGGACTTGGTATCAGCCGCAGTGCTACTGTTATACTGGCGTATCTTATGCATCACTTTAAATGGTCCCTCAAGGTTAGTATAGACTTTTAATGCTAACCGTGGCAATTCCTTATCCCGAAATGCAGGGGCCCCACTTGTATTAATACATTTGGCCACATAAAATTTTGTCGATATAAGCAGGGAAAATATCTACATAGCTTAATTTGACTGAATACAAGAGGTTATATTGAAAAAGTGAGATATCGATAGAAGCTATATCGATATCAGCAGGAACTACTGCACATGTAATTTTTGGAACCACTTTTTCTCCTCTTTTGGATTTCGGGCAGCGATTTATTAACTCATACATTTCGTTGTATATGACAGGAGGCTTATTCTCACATAAAGAGATGTTGTACAGCAGTTCGCCCAAATAGAGGTTTTATTGAGCAGCTGTCACGTTGGGAGGAGGAGCTGTTGGGGGAAAAAGTAACGGATATCAGTGATCCGAACTTCTAAAATACCTAAATTTTTCAGAATGTTAAATAATGATGGCTGGATTTTACCCTTGTGTTAACTATTTCGTGACAGTTACACAAAAATGTGATATTTGTATGCGATTGCGACAATTTGCAGTATCATTTCGTATTTCACATAACTGACGTTATGTTTAAGTTGGATGTAAATAAGAAACACTAATACCGGTATTAAAATTTGTGCAGCCCAGAACATATCCATTCTGCACTCATGTTGCCACTACTTTAACATATTGTACACGGCTTTTTCCACATGGCACGAAAGAATTGCAGCCAAGTGGTTAGCTACGTTGCAAACACCAAAATCTATGAAATGTCCATGATGATGAAACTATTTGTTATTGCATTATCTTTGTGTTAATCTGGATTATTATTCCCAAGACTTGTAAAGACTTGCCAACATTCGACTGCATTCCTGCCATTTATATTTTTAGTAATGTATGATTTTCTTAACTTTATTGTGATACTCGGTTTTGTTATTGTATTCAAAGTGTTGAACTCAAAGGATATTTTAATAAAGGTTTTAAAATTGAAATGGTCAATCGTTTTCTTTCTCTACATTAACTGGGAAAAACAATAATAATATAAAACATGTTATATTTTAAAATTTTTATTGGATTTCTTTCCAATACATTTACAAGTACACCATATCTTTGCTCGCCCAATCATGTGTTTGAAACAAAAACTATTTTTGTTTAGCAGAAAAAAAACAACTAAGTTTTGTGACACCATACATACATAGGTAAATACATACAGACCGTCTATACATCTTGTTTACAGCTTAATAATAAATTACTAATTCCCAAAACACTCGCTAGGTGTCACCTTTCACCCCTAGTTGCACAAAACATGCTCATTCAGTAATTAATAGATACAAATTATTTTGAGATTGGCGTGCAAAACTTTACACAAGCAAAAAAAAAACCCACAGTATTTTTTAAGACTTTTCATTAGCTGTGGACAAAATAGGTAAGTAATATATAAATCTTACAACACATGCTCTACAAATACCTTTTAATTCTGTCAAAAAGACGTCTTTCCCTTGCACATTTCCACCTTTCAATTCTGTCAAAAAGACGTCTTTCCCTTGCACATTTTCAGTGTGAAAACACGATAAACTGTGAGATGCATTTTCAACAGTACAAGAAGTGATATATTGCAATAATAAAAATACTCTTTTTTTGTTTAATATATTACCTTTTAGCATCAAGAGTGTTTTTCCATAGCTTCATACATGTTTGGTAAAGATTTTGAAAAGACTTCGTTTGGTGGGTGATAAGTTACGCTCCTTAAAGTGTACAGATTGTGCACAACTATTAGCAAAGTTTGTGATCGATGATACAAATGGATACGCATGTCTTTAAGTTCTTAAAATTTGCTTGTGTTTTCCAAACCAGAGTTGTTTTATTTTGGCGAAACATCTAAAAGTAAAACATTTACAGATGATTAATTTGTCAATTCTTCTGCAACGTTTCCCCTTTAATCTCAAAGAACTTAAAACCTAACTTTCCACTCACTTTAAAAATATGAAGATTTATGATATGATGATTTTTTATGATAAATAGGTAACTATGTACAGATGACAACATATGGTTTGAATGGAATGATCCCAAAACGGGAATGAAGACGTTTTTGTTTTTGTCTTGATTGTACGCTTCTTGTCTTTGTTTTGCTCTACGTGTAGCACGTTATTTACATTATGAAACATTATGACATGTGACCGCAATCGTTTTCCAAAGTTAGCTATAAAACAGTACAACCCTGTTTCTGTGATATGCAACCGAAATGTTGCCACGCATAGCGGCTACAGTGTGCTTCATTAGTTTCGGTCTTTACCTTCAATTTCGAGCAAGAGCAGCAGCATTACATCCTTATACATGTATTTTGATTATCTTTAACTCTGCAAAGTAATAGCTTTTACACAACTAAAAGTTTGTGCAGACTGGGGGTTTACACCTACAGTATTTATCACAGTGTCAACTAAAGTAGCATCTAATTCAAGTATCCAAGTAATACACTATACAGAAGGGTACGGTGTAGTTTATATAGCAGTAGTGTTGATGCAGTCTACGGGAAATACGTACAAATTCTTGTGCTTAACAAAGTGAATTGAAATAGAATACCAATTAAAATTATTGCTTTAAATTGCTGATCACTGTTTAACAATGTTCACAGCTATTTCTAAACTTAATTTTAATTGCTATTGCCAGGAGGACACGTTTCTTGATATGACATTGTTCAGATATAACTCTGCTGCTCTTGTTGACTCATTTCCATAAAAACCGAACAAATGATTGGTGCAACATATTCGAAAGTATGTCAAAATGAATCTTAATCCTTTTACGAAACAAAGTGCTACACATACATGTAATAACCTAATTGCTAGCGACATTTACATACAGTATATAGACCGCTTTTACGCATTAATAAATAAATGTGCGACTTGTTAATTTCCTACACGCAAAGAAAAAAACTGTTATAAGAAACTTACTATGTATACATTAAGTCATACATCACACTTTTCTAGGAACCGTTACATAACATTCTGTACAATCCAGCAGTGCTAAGGGTACACAATTTGGTAGTATCGAGGTCATAATCCATTTAAAGATGTAGTTACAAACGACCAAAAGGTGTCATTAATTTTATTACATAAAGGTTTCATCACTAAGAATGCCTTATCACTTTTAAATGCTGTAAAAAGTCTTATTTTGTCGTTTGTGAACCAATCTTCGAGAATTCTAAAAGGTCCAATGTATTATACACGTTTAGTAGTGGTGAATACTAACATCTTTGGTAGTGGTCGAAACCAACACAAATCTTTTTTGCACAAAAAACTTTCTTATTTTTTGCTCCCATTTTTACTTTATCGAAAATTTTACCGGACTTTTTCTAACAAAATTTATGGCAACTGGTCTTCGTTATGTATATATTCACCCCTTCATGAGAATAAAAGTTTATGTGTATAATAAGAATAGTAGTATAAATCAATTATATCACATAATCAACAACATACAATAATACAGAACAACACAGTTTGTGTGATGCATAGCCTGCAAACCGTTTGGAATCATGTCACCTTGCGCTGAATGGCAAGCGAAGTTGGACACAGTTCGTCTGACAGAAGACTTCGACCTTCACCCAGACTATGCTGTATCACTACAAGGGTCTATGACGCGAAAGTATCCTGTCTAAGTAACTAAAGAAAACAACCAGTTCATATCGCTAACTACAAACTGACTACTTAACATGGTAATATATATCGTTAACAAAATATCTAGTGTGCAACCCTTGTGCATTATCAAACCATGTACAGTCAGTCTTGAGTTGAGTAGTGCCGATTACTGTCCATACCAACAAATCGAAATTTCTGGGCAATCCGCAATACACGACCAAAGACTGTGTACAATCAATATACAATGTGGTATACATGTATAGCCTTTCTTGATTGTATGTTCCATAGCCCCACTCTACGATAATATGTCTAAACTTATATGGTTTCCTAGCAGATTAATGGAAAAGGCACTAAATATATATATAACAGACCTACTTTAGTCTACGAACTGAGACCAGCCCGAAAAATGGAATCAGAAAAGCGTAAGAAAGTAATCATGGCATGTGTAAGTAAAGATAAACACCCCTTACATTTCCGTTATCTATTTGTCAAACCTACACATTGCACGCGGGTTTCCTCCGAATTAACCAAAAAATAAATTCTTGGATATCTTGTGGTAAACTGTGTTTCACCATGACGTGTCCAAAATAATTTAAAACGCTTTTCATTTCACAAACTTTTAACGCATTTAAGATCAATTCACACAATTCATTGTAATTAAAATTCAAATACCAAATTAATACAAAATTGTTGCATGCATATTTTACATTGACAGAAAGATTATTTGTACCTTAAAACTACATTTTGGTAACTTTATTCTTAAAAACAACCTTTTTTTTCTTTAAGACAATAAAGTCCCACGGAGTATCCGATGTTGTTTAGCAGGTGGAGGCAAGATGGATACAAACGTACTTCAATATTTGACCCTTTCCAAAAATCTCACTCTGTAAGTGTTTTTGTTTACCAGTTGAGCATGGCACGAAGTTTGAACACGAACTGGTGCATGTACATAGTCCCTAAACACATTAAAGATTGCCATAATTTGTATATCCAAGTATCAATCTTTCAACGTTGTTTTTTCCCCTAAATCGTAATGTTCAAAAAGTCCGCTTTGAATCTTAATTTCATGTACCCTGAACTTGCGAATCCTTTTACAGTATCAGCAGATTTTGAAGTTCTTTACAGACTTCTGGCAATGTGCACTTTACAGTCAGATTTATAACTAAATACATGTACAGTAATATTGGCAAAAATAACTCAAGTTAAAAAGTTTCAATGAAACAAAAGATAATGATTAGAATATAGTGAGCATTATTTATATTCCAAACAAAAACGTATCCTTCAAATATAATGGTGTATACATGTACTTATAAATAGCAGATCACAAGATCTCTTAACCCAAGAGTTTTGTATAACTGAGAAATAAATTGACTAGGGCGTGATAAACATGTGCTTTCCTAGTGCCCTGGTATTATTTGGCTTTTAACACATTTACGTTTTAAGCAGTCGCTCTCTGCCCAGTTAACAACACAAATAGCCCATTTCCACCCATAAGCAAACACCATGTTGTTGTAAATCTCTTGCTCTAATTGAAAATACATTCGTTTCAAATTGCCATGATGCATAAGTGATACCTTCAGAAACGGATTTCAAAGTTTGTCAGTTTTTCGTGCAGTCTAACTTATGTACATTTAGTGACCATTTTGTTTATTCCGTTGATAAGTATTCTGCAAGATATATTTCTTTGTACAAACTGTATTGCCACAATTGCTTTGCTTCTAATTCTTCTTAGCAAAATAGGTTACATGTTTGATATCAACAGAAACAGTTACTACAGAAAGGTTTACAACGTGGTTTCCTGGTTACCTACTATTTTTTCTTCACATTTTTTTCAAAGATTCACTATCACACTATTACAATGACACAAAAATAACTGACAAACACATATAAAAGTTACGATATAAAAGAGATCAAGTTGTGTTCCTTTGGCCAATTCTGTGGTCGTTTGAGAGGTTAATTCAATAACTTAAACAACTGTTGTTAGTAATAAATATTTTTTTCGGCTGTGAGGTCTTCTATTTTGGCGTTGTTACATCTATCGTTAAAGTAAGAAAACCCCACCGAGTAAATTACAAAGGTTGACTATTTGCTTTACTTAAAATCAACTTTGGAAGTTGCACTTTATGACCTGATGAGTTGAACTCGATGACCTTCACCCATGGCCGCAAATCTACCTAATGGCAAACGTATTAGTAATTAGTAAAACAGTGCACACACGTATTTATACATACACACTATGGTACAAGCTCCAGTTAGGAAATACTCAAGCATACATAACTTAAGTTTCACATGTCATTGGTCCTTTGTCGACTCAGCAAATTATGTACAAACTTTGATCATGGTCTTTGATATATATAAATAAGAAAATGAGCATGCACTGCTCAAGTCATTCAGCAATACGCATGAACAAATGAGCATGCATTGCTCAAGTCATTCAGCGATACGTACACACTCAATTGCAGAAGCTCAATTAATAAGAACACAGTACTTTTGCACTGACTTCCATAATGCTATATGATAGCGGGAGAGTAGCATCACGACCCAGACTATAAATAACATGACATTGTCTTTTAAGTAATCTGGCTTTCCACATATCCTTCCTGTGATTGGATTCTCTCGAACTCGGAGTACAGGACTCCAAATCTTCAAAATGGAGGAAGGAATGAGCACCAATGGAAACCATATTTTCTCATAGGGCCGTGAACGAGGAACATACATCCATAGCCTTTTGTTCCAGCTCCAAAACAGCATAATCGAGTAACATTCTCTTCACACAGAAAAGTCAACTATTCCACTTATGGAATAAAATGCTTTCGCACACAGCATGCGAAATAATCCTCATGCCTTCTCTTGGAGTCACAGGCAATCTCATAAGACAGATCACTGATTTTAATGGTCCATTTTCTACATGCGCCACATACTTGACTGAATATTTTAATTCAAAATATTTTTGCATAGAGCACCATTTTGCGAATACCATCAATGATTAAAAATACAAATCTTTTTCTATACTGTATGTTGATTCGGGATACTTGTGAAAACTTTTTGATACTTTGTAGTTGTTTCTTGATTTCCCAACTTCCATATCCATTGGCGCATTACATTTCAAGTGTCTGGCTTTCCTGTATACAGGAAAAACATCTTCTGTTACACATTACAGTAATATCATTGTTCTACTTGGCAGTTTCTGTACGTTTTGGATTGTTATAATGCACCATGGTCGTTAATGCTGATCTTTTCGTACTTTGTAACGAGCAGTCTTGTTGGTCAGCTTGGTGTATACTTAATTTCCTACACATGATGATGATGATTGGCTAGTTTGTGATCACATGTCACTCCCATACATGAGGTGATGGGGGTAATTCTGAAGGCTGAGCAACGGAAGAGCTAAAATTAAAACAAAAATATTTTCATACTTAACTATGCATAACATCTCGTCACTAATTAGCAGTTACCTAATAGTTTAAAAATCATGGTATATTAATAGCATCAGACAAGAGTAAAGAAGTAAAAGTACAAAAATATTGTGCAAAAAGTGCATTACAATTCTGAAAATTTGATGAAAAAGAAACTAATTTATTCAGTTGCAAAATTCGTAGCAAGATGTAAGGAATGAAAAAGTAATTTTGTCTTAAGTACAACCCAAAATTAAATATACAAAAGATATAGAGAGATAGAAGAAAAGACAGGCTGCTATTAAGATATCTAATACAGATAAGCTTGTGTTAACAATTGCATTGATCACCATACACCAAACTAATAGTGCACGATTATATGGCTATTTACCATGACTTGAAACTATTACCATATCGTAACAACTATTACTCTACATACTACTACAATACTAATCCTACTTTCTAGTGTCTAATATATATTACCGCACATTACTTTTTAAAATATGTAAACTTAAAAGGGTCTTACTTGACCCCAAGGATCGCACATGCGCAGCAGTGGCAGATGCAAAGGGTCAAAACAAAAATTGGGAGAAACCGAAAAATATTTTCTACAACGCACACAATTTTCTTTAAAATGTTTAATTTCAATCCAACAATTTGAACGAACTGGCAAACATATGCACGCTGAAATATGCAACCCGCAATATATACAAAAATTCGTGTCATTACATCGACTTTCTCAGGCAATATGTAGGTAATTAGCACCGCTTAAAAGCCCCGGGATCACGGATTTCAAACGTCACTTTTACATTATGTTCACATCATAATCTGCCACTGCAAAGCACCGAGAGGCGGTGAGAGATGGAAATAAAAGTAGAAAGGTTGGGTTGAAACTTACGTAGACTCCTACCTTGCAAATGACTTAAAGGCAGCAGAACTTGGGTTAATACAGAGCGGAATACGATTTGAGTTCTGCTGCTCCATTATGAACTTGTAGAGCTTGTCTGCAATAGGAAAGATAGCATGTACATCATCTGTAATTACGACTGTTTACTATATTTACTTGTTAAATGTGTTGTGCGCTGATGCAAAACTACCTCCGACCTGCATCAAGAATTACTACAGTACATGCAATGTTAAACATTTTACCAAATATCACAATATTGCATGGTTACGTATATTCCTTCACTTGCTGACTTTTCTGTAAACCGTGAATAGTTATGTCGATCATCTTAACACTGTTGAAACTTTTCTATGTAAACCATTTTACAATACCTTTGACTTTCGTGGTGGACGTGAGTTCATCCTCAAATGCGTATGAGAAAGGATGTGTGGCAATGGGTTCAAAGTCCGGTGTGTACTGGCGGCCGGCGGGCGTTGTGTGACAACATTTACACATACATGAGTGATAGCGTAACCTCCCCTCATCCAGGTACGGATGTGCAAGGGCATCTGCGGCTGTGATACGTTTTTCCTGTAATTCAATGTAACCGTGATGCTAACACTGGCACATAATATGTTCTACCCTTTTGCTGTTAACAATAACCTTGAACACTATATGAGGTAGATACATTTAGCTTGGGATAAAATGTCATCTTATTGAAATTATTCTGTGCTAAATCTCTTGTCGCACCTGGAAAAGGCACTTAATTTTCTACCGGCTTGTGCTGCCACCTTCAGTCACGTTCAGAAACCCAGACATTTCTTTGTGGTCTTTGGTCTTTGTTCTGTCCAGGTAGTCTCCCTGTTTTTAGGTCAATGGATTTCCATGTTTCTACATTCGAATGATATTTTTTTGTTGTTCTTGTAGCACACAGTGAGTGCAATTAAATGGCTACTTCTGTGTCCCAGATCAGTGCAAATTCACATCAAGGATGCCATCTTCCATCGAGTGAATATAGTATCCCTTCATCTCTCAACTGTAAATTATCTGTCAGATCGATGAACAAGCCAATTAATTTGGCAGTATCTAGGGCACCTTCTATTCGATATTCTCTTTGTGTGTAAGTTACAACAATGCAACAAAGAGGTCCAGATAACGGACTGATTTCCAGGTGACTTTTGTGTCATTTCTGAACGTATTCAACTCGTATTCAATAAATAATGAATCAAACTTACAGGGTTGAAGACGAGCATCCGACATAGTAGATGCACTGCTTCGTGGGTAGCCTGTGAGGATAGGGTGTAAAGGGCGGCCATGGAAGGTGGCTTGTGGCCTTGCCGCAACATGTGAGCCTTGGCCCCTTCGCACGCAGTCTTCATGTCCTCAAGACTGGGTGTGCCAAGTAATTCAACTATTAAGTCAAGCTGCAAAGAAAAAAAATTAACAGGTGCTTAAAATGCACAATGATTTATCCTTGTTAACAAGTTATTAGCCAACGTTTATTTTGTTTCACAAAAACAAGAAATTCAATACAGTTATGCTTACCTGTTGTATAGGGCTTTGTGCCTGGAAGAGAATTCGTCTGCTCAGAAGTTCTGCGAATATGCAGCCAACGGACCAGATATCGACGGCGGACGTGTAGTACTTGGTGCCCATCAGTAGCTCGGGCGCCCGGTAATACTGCGTCACAACCTCCTGAGTCAAGTGCCGTGATTCATCTGGCTCCTCAATCCTTGCCAAACCAAAGTCACAGATCTACAAATACATGATAAATGAAAATTTATTATACAGAAACCAAATGTAGTAAAATAGTTATTGCAAAACTTTGGGAGATTATAAACTAAGAAAGAATGCGATCGACTAATAAAGCCATGTGTACTGTGACAACGCATACTGAAATTGACCATATCATAATGTATACTGAAGATATCTTGTAACGTAGCATGTCAAATGTAGGAAGCTGTAGTCAAGTCAGTTTCACAAACGTATGGGTGTCAATCTCGACAAACCGTCAATATCCCACCACATATGATGTTTGTGAAAACTCTCCAAGAACAATGCAATTGCTGATAGGACGGAAGTGCGGGAAGAGTTTCAAACGGGTGGGAGGATTTGTCATACATTAATGTCACAATTCCTTGTCAAATGTTTATCCTACAGTACACATACAGTCAACATTACGTTGCATAATTGGAGATATTTGCTTTGTGGCCCATGTTATGTACGTACTGTTGTGCGCGATGCTTTTGGGCACGTATGTGTCAAGATAGGTATGGAACTTCAAAACAGAATCACACACCGAGGTGCATGAGTACAAATTGGCAAATCTGTCCCATTATCATCTACTAAAAATGACGTTTATGATAACTTTGTCTTTATTTTGTAACTAAGTAATATAAAGAAACCCTCAAAAACACAATTCACGTCGGCTACTTTTCCTTTTTCGTATCTACATTCTTAACAACAGTCGCAAAGATCAATTACTTCCCAGAAAATTTAAACTTTCTAGCATCGCAATTCAAAGGCATTGTACCTAGGTTCCTTGTAAATTTCCAATAAAGTGCTTTTAACCAGGAACTATTATCTGAGTACAAACACATAAAAAATTATTTCAGAGGAGGTTAAAAACAATGTCGGGAAACTAAGACTTCATTGAGATATACCATTTTTAACACTATTGCCGCTTTTCTTCATTCTCAAGTTATTTTATAAATAATTTTTGCCACCATTTTCATTTGCATAACGCGGACACATTAGATCAAGAAAGTACAAACGCCAGGCGCCATTAGGAAGTGGGACACGGCTGAGCAATTCAATACTATATACATCATGTAAATGTTATTCAACATCACCAAATTTCCCAACCACATTTGGCTAAATGTATCACCAAGGGGCTCCGATGTTGCAGAACAATAGGAAACTGTACTTCAGCAGGTCCCCACAACGACAGCAACAAGCGTCTTCATTCTTTTTCCAAAAACAAAGAAAGTACATGTACGTCGTTTCAAAGGTATTTACGTAGCTGTTGGCATGGAATCAAACCCCTCGTCTCCCCACACGTAAGGGCCCCTATTTTTCCTGGAATTTTTTTTGACAGCAACACATTCCCTGTTCTCGTTCTCTCGCTGCAATACACACCTTTTTTTATTTTATACATCCGATGATTCTTGTTCAATAGCGGTGAATCACATCAGCGAGTCATGCAATTTTTTCGAAAAATTATAATAAGTCAAACCAGGTACTGGTGTTAATAACGAATCATTGTTGTAGTATATTTAAAGAGTAATATGTATGTATGTATGTATGTATGTATGTATGTATGTATGTATGTATGTATGTATGTATGTATGTATGTATGTA
>JBCAUI010499718.1:0-13421 GCA_038406195.1 Haplosyllis anthogorgicola | reverse complement strand
AAAACTTGAATGAAAATTGCCCGTATAACTGGAGTGCCCTTTCAAAAGGATGCCCTTTCAAGAGGAGTTCTACTGTAATTTGAACCTAAAGGAGTTTAACTTAGTCTTTGCAAACCTGCTTTTCAGAAATACTTGGTATCTTTGTACTTGAACATACTATTTGGCTCAATTATTCCACTGTATTTTGGTGGCGGTAGCTAACTGCGTATCTTGTGTCGTGTAGGGTAACACTAATCACCAACTACGATCAGTACTGGGTAGGAGAAGCCTCCAAATTGATCCAGCAGTATGGTCTTCCTCTGCCTACAACACCTGAGCCCTCGGTGGTAAGTGTAAGCCTTTATCCTGCACCCAATGTCATGTTTGTTTCCACATATGTTCATTTTTGGCTAAACATTGTCTTTGTTCAGTTAAGAACATCGGCAGCATCGGCAGCATCAAAAGTGAAAAATAAACTTTTCAAAACTTATCATCAGTTTACTATTCAGAGATAGTAATGAAATATCTTACTTGCCAAATTTTGGAGGCGATACGCGATAAATATGTGAAAATCAATGCATAGGCTCAGTTTTCACATGTATTCTCATGTACATGTATCTAATCTAAAATAGTTCCATCGAAATTCATATTTGTGTGGCAAAATGGGCCTGTTATTTTTATTATTCGTCTGAGTTGTATAATTTTAGGGTCCTGATACTGGGGCTGTACTTGGTGGGCCAATCGACACTGAAGAATGTGGTATTTCAAAGGGATGTTACCGCCATCCTAAAGGCTGCATGGAACAGTACTGTACTTTGATTGTTACCTGGGAAGACCAAGGAGATCTAGTCATGTTTGAGCTTGGTGGTGACACCGAAGGCTGGGTGGCTCTTGGGTTTTCACATGACAAGAAGATGGTGAGCCAGCAATCTCGTAACAGCTCAGCTTTTAAGTTACAATGTTAATACTTTGATAAATGTAAATGAATGATAAATGTAAATGACTGAAAGAGATTTTACTACCTTCCTTTTTAGGGCAACGATGATGTAATTGAGTGTGTCTGGAATGAAGACAAAGAAATAGTGGAAATTAGAGAATCCAGAAACTATGACGATAAATACAACGAAGTACAAGATTCTGTAAGTAACAACATATGCGTTCATAATTGTTCTTCGCAGATTGAGTAGTCTTTAAGTGTGTCATAAATTTAGTAGTGCTGTCTTAACATGTTAATGTACAGTATGTGCAATCAATCAAATTATTGTTTCATCAAGGATCCATGAAAATAAAATAATAATTTATAGGAATTAGCTCTGTCGGGTAACATAAAGATGGGTGCAAAAGTTGATCATAGAATACGATGCAAGTTCACAAGAAGGAAGGAATATGCTGACCGGATAATGGACCTAAATGACGATTATTATTTCCTAGTGGCCAAGGGTCACGTAGATAACAGAGGTTTGCATCATTTTTAGTTGTTTCAACCTTCAAATTAAAATTCTCCTCATACTTTTTTATAACTATGTCTGAAAAAAATTGAAACGCTAAAATTGTTTTTAAATTCACACTTTACTTCAAATTTGAACTGGTGCTATTTGACAGGAAACAAGGAAAGACATGTATTGGATACTCACAAGGATCCACTTGTATCACCATCGAAGATAAATGTGAAAGACTATGACGACATCCATGGTAGAGCCAGATACCCTCTTGTCAAGGCCCATGGTAGGTGTTGCACATGCGTTTTTTGGTCACAATGTATTAAGGAACAAAGTGTTTTGTACATTACACATTCATTAACAACTTTTTGCCTTTTCCTGTGGCAACATTTCATGAAATCGAGAACAGCTATAAGTATAAAACAGTTCTACCCAGAATACAAAAAGTATATTGAATAATCCGATGTTTTCTGTTCCATCTTGTACTTTATGCATGCTTTAAAACAGGTTGCCTGATGTTACTTGCTTGGATGGTTTCCACAAGTATTGCCATAATACTTGCTCGCTACTACAAGCTGATGTGGCCTAATGACAGGATATGCAGAGAGAAAGTCTGGTTTGCTGTAAGTTTTTATTAACATGTCTTCATTAATGGTAAAGTTATAATTTATACTACGTCACAATGAAAATAGCCACGAGATTATGATGGAAAATTTTAAATAACACATTCTCCTCAAAAAGGAAGAAGGAAGAATTGTTTATCAAGCTGTACCCTTTTGTAGTGCCACAGAGGACTGAATTTGTTCTCGATGCTCGTTACAATCATCGGATTCATCCTGATTTTTATTCATGCTGGAGGATACAGTAAGGTATGTGCCTGTGTGTCCAACAAAGTTAAATTTAAAAGTAACACATAATCATAGTAACTAAGCTCGAACATGAGCACTGATGGGCCCTGATAATGGAGAGCAGGTCACCACGTGCACATGTGAGCAGGGCGTGTGAGGAGATTGGTGAGCAGACAAGAAGGTGGAAGAACCGGGTTTCCCAGCGGGAGGGACTAGTAAACCTAAAATAGGCAATAACATTCCTTAATGACTTCCACCGAGAACAAGTCATGACATGTTTTATCGATGTCGAACAAGAATCCCCTCTAAAATTACTGTCAATGCAAGATAAGAAAAAGTGTAATTTTCCTATCCCTCTAAAATTACTGTCAATTCAAGAGAAAACCTCAAATGTTTTCTCATATTTTGCAGATGCCTGATCTTCCCGACAAAGCACATCCCATCCTAGGAATCATTACCACCATTCTCTGCATTCTGAATGTAAGTGATCAGATAATTTCCATATCGTATAGTTAAAAAAGGCACAAAATGAAGTAATTACACTTCAACTCTTCAAACGCTCACTGGTACCATGTACCGGTATGTTACCTTATATTTTCTATGTACTGGATGTTGTAAAGTAGTTGTTAGCCATCGGGACTCAATAATTCTTTAATTGTGTTACAAAACAGCCATTGTTAGCCCTATGTCGCTGCAGTGAAGATCACAAGTATAGACCGTGTTTTAACTGGCTTCATTGGCTCTTTGGAACCGTTGCCTACGTTCTGGCCAGTAAGTTGTGTGTTCAGGGTGAAAATAATTTTAACAGATGGAATATGCAAGAACCCATCTCGGACATAACGCCTGCCTGTCCTCAATAACATATCTATTAACTATTGCATGAACTTATTTAATTATTGATATCAGGATCTATTGTATTTCTCATAATACCTTAAAAAATTTCTTTATATTCAGCCATGCATAGCACTTATTGTGACGAGCAGATTTTGTAAAGTTAATGTAGAGCCACCAGAGAAACCTCATAAATTTAAGCCAATTTTCAACTGGTTACACTGGATGTTTGGCAGCATCAATTATGTACTCGCCAGTAAGTCGAAGAGTGTGCTGTAGAGCCACGCTTCTGTGAAAACTTAAAGTTTTCGCAAATTTAGTACACAAGGACGTGAAGTTTTCCACTCACATGTTACACAACACAAGTGTGTTTGCCAAAAGTTGAATACACGTTTGCAAGGATAGACAGCAAAAGGCACAACAGCAAGACATCTACTGTTTCGTGCCAACCTGTTTTGATTCCCAGATTGTGTCGTGTGATTCATGATTTTGCATGTAATTTGTTTGGTAGCCGTTTATTGCTGCATGTAGATGCAAACCCGAAGCAAGAAACCGACCAATCTTCAATTGGATCCACTGGTTGTTTGGCACAGTTGCTTATGTTCTTGCAAGTATGTTTTTGTTGTGTTGTTTTTAATTTATTTAATTTTACTTTATGTTATTTTATGTTTTATTTACGTTATTTTTTGCACGAGTTTTGTTATGTATGATTGTTGTTGTGTTTGGTCGTCGTAGTTTTGTTGCATACAAATTAAATGCATTGGACTAGATTGATTCATTCATTTAACTTTTATAAATAAATTCAACATTTGTGATATATTTTCCATGTAGTCTTAGTTTTATTATGTTAATGCAAGATATGTAAATTGCTTTTCCCAACAGCCCCAGCTCTGTTCATTGGACTGAGTTTGCCCAAGGCACATGTACCTTGGTGGGCGACATGGATACTTCTGGCTTTCATGTTGTTCCATCTGCTATGTGAACTGTTGCTCGAGATCCACGGATGTATCAATGGAAGGAAGCAGAAACGTGAGTGTAGTGAATTCAGAAGTCTACAAATAAGGTTTTCTTTCGTTTGATGAAAGTATAATTCGTGAAGTAGCAAAGTAATAAGTGTATTGTTGAAAATCTGTGTCGGATCGTACGTCATTAATGTGTTTGATTTATTTGCAGAGAGAGACATGGAATACGAGCTGATGAAGAAGAGTGACCCACGAATGGAGCTGAACAAGTATCGACCAGACCCAGTGGTATGTTTATTTGTTTGTCACACAATCTCAACCATTGCCATTACCACTCAAAAGCGTAGCAAAACGTTTAAAGAACATCATCGTACAGTCTTACGTGTGTTTGGCTTTTCTTTTCCCTTCTCATAACTGAGAAGCTAAAGACGAAACCGTTATGTACTGTACGTAATTTATTAAACAATCCCGGTTTCACCGTGCAGGGTACCAGGTTCAAGACGATTATCATCTCCATGTACCTGGTGGTTGTCATCATTCTTGGTTTGGTGCTGATCATCACCGTAGCTGTCACCTAATGACCATGTATCAATGGAAGACCTCCCTGCATGCATTTCTAGTTAAAGCGTAGAAAACTGAAATACGTTAGGAAATATCACAAATGTGACGCGAGTGCCAGGGCTGACTGAAATATAGTGTTAATACAGTTTACTGAAAAATGTATTTACGATACTACGAGTACACTGCAGGGAATATATTTTTAACAAAGATCAATGTTTATTGTAAGCCCAATTTAAGATCTGTGATGCTGAATATCATCAATGTTTGTTTCGTGTTATTTATAGTTTGAACGATTTTAAGTGATAATGTGTTAAATATTTAATTGTGATTTGGTCAGAGAACTGAATGGTTCACGATAAGAGCGATTTCTTTAGTTCTTTAAGTGTATTTTATGTTGAATCTCGATTTATTTTATAACATGTTATCGTAACAATTTCTGTCTTTCACATTATAATGTGTCATTAATTTTAAGAAGGATGTACAAGATTAAAAAAATCCATATAGACTATGTAGCTTTTTTAAAGTGTGCTTATGGATCATGATTTTGTGTAACTGCTGATATGTTAATACGTTGTGTTTATTTGCTCAGTATCTGTTTTTATTTACCACTGTAGGAATAATACTAAATAACGGACTGTAGTTGGCATTTTTGACATTCGACGAGATTCAATATCCTACATCTCAATTATTTTTTCATAATACATAATATATTGCTTTAGTTGTACCCTACATTATAGCGGAAAACGTAAGTTTTAACTATTAAAACAGCATTTAAGAACTCATCATAGTACACGTACTAGTATTCTACATCCAAGTATTGTTGAAAGTTCATTCGTAAAATTATGAAAACATAACTCAATTTCAGGCAAATAATTATTTTTTGATTTTTCTCCCTATTGCATATGCCGTGCTTCTAGCAAAAATATTTGGCATGATAACAACGCACGCATATTATGTAAAGAGATGTTGATTCATTTTGTGTACAATGTTGCACAGTTATAAGTCTCCTGATCATGAATTCACCACAACATGATCGAAGATCACTCCCAACAATGGTGCTATTTTGTATTAATATCATGAAGTTTATATTGAGATAATTTATGGTCAAGTGCATCTTTGTATAATTTATAGTTATTATATACTGCTGCTATATGTATAAATTGTGTGTATGCTATATTTATATATATATATATATATATATACTCCACCAGAGTAAGTGTGCCAATGTTAAACAGTGAAAGAAACGTTGTTTATGGGCGTGTTTGTAGTAGCAATATGTTAAACCACGGTACATCAGTGCATTATCAACTTTGTAGTTTAACTTGACCTATTGTCTGGGTAGAAGCTACTATGCCTCGTATCACTTGGCTTGCAGCAATGGATTGTTACTTAGCAATAAAAGAGCATGTTCATCACTTGTAATTCACTGCGTATATTTCGTAATGCAGTTAGATAAAACTCCCAAGAAATATTTTAAAGCGAAAGATGTGGAAATGAATATTACACATAGTTTCAGTATTCAAGTGAGATTTTCAAGATGACGGTACTGGATTGCAAGTGTTGAATCGCGTGTTTAGATATATTTAGCATAAGAACTAGATCTGCATAATATTATATTAAGATTTAATATTTTTCTTTACAAAACATACAATATTTCTACAAGCAATAAATAGTTATTGTATAAAAGATTTCTTGTTTTATAATATTAGTTCAACGAGTAGATTGTTAAATACAAATTGCAATAGTTTTCCTGTTCAGTTCCTGCATATTAGTGTTGGACAACTTTCCTGTTGCACGGACATCTGATATATTTGTCAAATTGACTAGAGACATATAGTCAATAACTTAAAGTGACATGGATTTAGGTGAGCATTTTGCAATATAATATATTTTTGTAAAATATACTGTTTTTTAAATCAGCGATTTCCATGTTGAACGGATCAAGATATAAATAATATCACAAGCTGTAATATAAAAATAAATGTAGTCCAGGCATTACTAAAATGGTTGCATCTTTCAGAATTACGACGTGCAAGAAGGCGGCCAGGAATTCATTTGGATGTAAAATACTCCTCTACCAGAATATTTGGTTGCAGGTTCGCCCAGTAACTGCAAGTTGAGCATCACTTTGTCGGAATCATTTTGGCAGTTTCCCTAATAAAATGCAAAATGATTTTGTAAATTAGAAAGTTGTAAAGGAAACCATGTCAACTGCATAGTGTTTAAGATTAGAAAATCAAGTCCACGCGGGTTGCTTTGGGTAATTATTTCAAGTTTTATAGTTTCCAAAAATGGCGGAATTGGGATACCTGTAAGGCATCCTGTACACTAGAACATGGTATGGCAGCAAAGGTACATTGTGGATTTAAAGATTCGATGTACAGTTCTGTAGACCTCATATGACTACATCCCAACCAATCTGTAAAATGAAGATAATTAGATTTTAGGATCGCAATAGAGAAGGTACTTTAAAAATTTACACTGGTATGTTTCATGTGTGTAATAACTGAGGTTATCAAATAAAAAGTTTTACATCTAAAGGAGTGAGTCCACAGATCCAAAAGAGTCGGACATCCGGGTTGAAATCCACCACCGTTCGGGTAGAAATCAACGTGACCGATAGGCTGTTGCAAACCCATGTTGAACCAGTACCACCCGTTATTTACGTCTGTGTGTATCACATCCACAAACTGAGCATCCGCGGAGTCAAGCCTCCCTGATACAGGTTGATCTGTGAAATAGGGTCCCGCGGGACCCAGAGCTACAACAAATGTACGTGTAAAGTCTGCTTTATGAAGAAAATATAGAATGAACAACTAGGTTACGATATAATCACCAAATAATGAAGGCCTGATTGGAAAAAAGTACTATTTCTCTATTCTAAAATGACTTGTGTTTGCTCATGAGTAATGATAACTGCAAAGCGAAAGAATTCTTGTTGAAGTTATGTTTACCTGTAATTCTTTTAAGTGATGAATCCCTCGTCATGAGGTGTTTCCCGATGAATCCGCAAATATGAGCTCCCAGACTGATACCCACGCAGTGCACCAGTTGTGTGGAGTAGGTGTACTCATCCTGCAGCATCAGCAACCATCGAGCTATTACGGACGCAACTAGTCTTGTGTTCGACGCGGATACGGGATATTGTGTTATGGGTAAGTCTGCACCATCGTACCAATCAACGAATATCACGTTCCATTTGTTCTGTAAAATTAACGTTTAAAATAAAATAAAGTAAAAATATTCTATTGCACTTTATGTCTTTTCTTTCTTCTTCTATTCTTTCTTTTTCTTTTCTTTATTTTTTGCAATTTGTTCATGTTGGACAGGTGATCTTAGCTTTCCCTCAGAAACGTCTTAGAATATAGATTTAAAAATATTTTTTAAACTTGTCTTTGAACATCGGTTTACTAATTGTTAATTGAGGCAGTGATTGACCTTATTTGCTACTGCATCCCTTAGCCTTGGTATGTAGACTGTTTTACACCGAAATCCGTGAATTATAATCTTCGTTTCTTTGGATCTATCAAAAGATGACCTGCGAGAAAAGTAAGAAACTGTATGGTATGGCACGTGTTATGTAATTTATATTGACCCCAGTTCAATTGTTCTATCTTTAATATCTTTGATATTAATGTTTTTTCTATTGTATAAAAATAAGGTTAATGGTCTCAGTGCATGTAACTTTCCACATTTGCATAACATTTACACTTACGATGTGGGACGTTGTATCAAGTTTTTGCAGCAAGAACTGCGTTTGTCGGGGTTTTTTTTGTCTTTGCCATGCCAACATGAACGTGAAGGCAAATTATAATGCTAAGTGTAATTTCCGTGTAATAACGTTACCGATCGTATTGCATGTAATTCACATTATGTAATAAACATTGTCTTTTTACGAAAAATAATGGAAATACACATAAGGCCAAAAAAACTACATTTATTTTATGAATTTTATGAAACTTTAACATCATCAATGTTTCATGTTAATTCATTTACAACACAATGTTTCCCTCTTCCATTTGATCTAAGTTCCTTGACGCTAAACATATTAAGAACTGGCTATATTTGAACGTTATCTTCATTTGGAAGTTTATTCCACAGAACGATTTGTAATTTATTTTGGTTTTTACATGTATTTCAACTTTATTATTACCATCCATGTGCACAGCATCCAAGTTCGTGCTGATTGATTGCTACTTACAGTAATGAATCGGATGACAGTAAATGGAGTTCACTGGATGAACTGGACGACGATTTGCTAACAAGATAAAGGGTGACATTGATTTGTTCTAATGACCAGGGAAATGGTAACAGATTAAACGGAGCTTCATTGCTGAAACACCCATATTCGCCGTAACATCTGTGCTGAACAGAGCTGAAATTGAACAAATTCAACAGTTTTGTTTAACCAGACATCCAGGCGAAAACAGATGCCTTTTTGTATAATTATGATTTCACATTTCTGACAAATATTTCACTTGGCTGGCTGAACATGGGTACAAGGTTACCACGATTTGAATTTACATGTCTGTAAGATCGATAAGATTGTGAAAATTACCTGGTAAAAGCATATTCCAAACCCAGAACATACGATAGCAGCCAGGTATACAGTATGGTTGATAACAATACGACAACACTCCATAGCACCAAAGTTCCCTTGTCCTTTGACTTTATCCTTTCCAATGTGTAACTCAGAAATTTCCAAATACTGTAAATCTCTTGAGTATGTGCTGAATTGTTGTATCTCGATTGACGTCTGTTGTGAGCATCCTCTTGCATTGCAAAACTCTGATAGTATATTTCTTGCAAATAGTAATGTTGACAGAGACATTCGTTATTTCTTATCGTACAATTTCTGTTAAATATGCACATCTTCAATTATAATTGGATTGAATGTCAAACACTTATTAAAGACCGTAAAACTGAAGTCGATTAAACAGTTTTGTAGTCCAAATGCAACTGCTGTTATGTGCTGCAAATAAACTCGACTTACATACATGTGCAATTGCCAGCAGTATTGCACGTGGGACTTATCCATCCAACTGAATAATTAATTTCACTGATCAATATTATCTTTGTTGCGCGAAAGGGTGTATGGCATACATTTGTAAGCTATGAATCATCACACGTTCATTTCAGGGGAAATTTATTTCCATCCACCTTCCTTTGCAACCAAATAAGCAGCAAATTCGTACTTCTATTTCTGTATGAAAGTGCTAAACGAATTTGGAACACTCTTTTGTTACCTTACAACTGACGCAAAAAGTGTCGATGTGGCAAATGTAAATATACTTTTATCCGAGTTGTTCTAATGGCTTTCCATTGTAGACACTGCAACTGCAAAGCAGTTTTTAAATGTACAGTAATTCCGACTAAGATTTCAAGCCTTAATTTGGTAAAAAGTTCACGGATGTAATTCTGATGTTTACCTGATATTAATTAGAGTGTAACATGTCACGCCCATTGCCTTATTTATTCTCAGAATGGATTGTAATTCGATATGGACTGTACGTGTGTAAGTCCCACATTTATAAGAAACTTTGTAACTATGTACTTTATGTTACAAGAACAATGGAAATCATAGTTGTCAATTTGATCATTAGAGATCATTTATTTACTCTTGAATTTAAAACCAAAATATTAATTAATATAATTTTAATTTCATTTCATATTAATAATTTACATCATTCCGAATTATAACGATTCATCAATGGCCGACTTTAAAAGTTATAAAAGGTAACCAGGATAGTTATTTAATTGTGTTAATTTAACCTTTAACGTCCACTATTCCTGAAACAGCATAACAAAATTACATATTTTGTTACGAACAGAAATGTTTATTGCAAAAGTACAATTTCCAATATTTAGGGCTACACATCGCAAGTAAAATTATCAAAAAATGACACATTGACCTAGTTTGCTATCATTTATTATTACCATGTATAATTATTAGACGGCAAATGTGGAATCTTTACATAGTATATCCCTCTTCCATTTGATAGGGCAGTACCTTCTCCAATTTCTTGCAAATCGCAATCGCCATCACAAGAACACGAATGCTGAATAAAAATAATTAAAATTCAATTGATTTATTCACGTAACAACAAAGCATTACTAAAATTTCAATACAAAAATATCAATATAATTTTTGCTTTAAAAGTGGAAAATTACAGTAGTTTCAAGAGTGGTACCTGTTTGGCAGCTGACAAGTTTTGACATGGAACAGCTTTAGGTATAAAATCACTGAGGTAACCCTGAGCAAGGAAGTCCATTGACATCATGTGGCCACATATTATCCATCCTAAAATATTTGATAATTCGATTACATATTGCGTTATGTTAATGTGGGATAAAGAGATTTTTATTTTTCATAGCTTTCCTGTTATTCCTCCTCTGACTGCTGGTATTTGTTCAGAGTGCATTTGCCAAAACTAAAGCATAGTGTAGATTTGTACAAAAATGGGATAAAACTGGGAAATAAAGTTTTCGTGCCGTATGGCGGTTTTCTGACGTTTCTGACGTTTCTGACTCTAATCCAGATTGATAGATGCAGTAATTCGCGTCATGGATACTACGGACACCAGATAGATGGATACATCAATTACAGACGCAGCCGAGAGGTTGTCTCGTTGGATTGTTTTTAATTAATTGACCAAATAAATAACCCTAACGTCTATGTACCTACAATGCTTTAGAGGTCATATATTCATTTTCGTAGCTAGATCGATCTAGTTATATTTTTTATAACACTTACTCCACAAAGATAAATCTTTATTTTCCCACTCACAACCAGTTTGTGAATATCCTCCGTTCGGATAGAAATCGATATGTCCCACTGGTTTCTCAAGTCCCACACCCAGGGGACCAGTGTCGGTGTGAATAACATCTACAAACTGGGCGTCAGACTTGTCTAACCTGCCCTCTGGTGGCATGTCACTAAATCCACAACTCGCCGGATCCAGACCTGAAAAAGAATATTTGCAGAAGATGAACAACTGGCTAATTTTTTAGAAAAAGCAGTAGATCTAGAAGATATCTGCATCCAAAAAGAAGTAATTGCTATGAATCATTGGAAAGTCTCTCATTGTTTCAGCATCTCTTGTCTCCATCTTGCACTTATGCAATCAGGATACTCTGAGAGGTCATTTATATTCATGCCTATTTCGTGACCCAATAAATACTGTTGCTATCTCGATCCTATTTCCCTAATACTCAGGAATTATCTGATTTACAGTTAATCACCTGACGTAATTATTTGTGTTACGCAATTAGTTATTTGATATTACGTAACTTTCACTGAGTAGTGAATTTTATTCTCTCCGTAGATTAACGTGTCCTGCTGACCTGTGATTCTGGCCACGGGAAATCTTTTGCCTATAAAACCACAAGCGTGAGCACCAAGACTGTGTCCAATGCAGTGGACATTTTCTAATGAATACTGATGTTGGTCTATCATTTGCTGCAACCATTTGGCCAAAATTGCACCGACGAGCCTTGTGTTAGATACGGCATAGAAGTAATGTAAAAAGGATCTGGAACCTTCAAACCAGTCCACCACTATCACATTGTAAGTTTTGGAGGCTTTCTGAAATACAGGCAGTGACGTTACTAAACATTGTTACGGAAAAAGTTACAATTACATGCACTGTTGAGGTGCGCTACAAAATTTCCTCTGTAGGGTGGCCACGCTCAGCTTAAGATAAAATTTCCTGTCTTTTCCCTGTGTTCGGGACCTTTTCCCTGTGTGTTTTCAATAATAATGTTTAATTTGAAACTAAGTGAATGACATACTGCACTACTTGTTGCTATCCATTTCTGCCTTTTATTGTACAGAAGAGTTTAGCAATGGCACTAAGAAGCTGTAATAAACTAAAAGAGTAGACAACCAAAGATGAAAAATTGGGAAAAGATGCCAAGCAAAGTGAGGCTAGAAAGAAATTGGGGTAAAAAAGCTGATAAAAGGGCGATTTATGATAAAATACTTAATTTTGGCAAAGTTTGGAAAATTCCCTGTGCTCTGAAAAAATTCCCTGTGTTGCAACTAAATTTCCTGTGTTTTCCCTGTCTGGAAAACCTAACACTCAAATTCCCTGTTTTCCCTGTTGTCCCTGTGTCGAGGCCACCCTGCTTATGCCATATTGATGGCTCCACTAAATATGCTGTGCGGAAAAGCATTTTCATGTTACGTTTGTAATAATAAAAAGAATCAATCATTTGTCAGACATTAGAAATTTATCAGATATCTGCATTAAGATTTATAGGTAAAAAGACAAACCATCTGCAACCAAAAATATTATTTTATATTATCTATTACATATATTTATCAGACATCAGACATTTACCAGCGCCAAAACGCACCTTATAGTACAACAGCCGATCTTTCATACCACAATGTTCTGTACTACTAAATTCTGTTTTGACTAAGGCTTTTCTTTTTTAAGCATTTGGATTACATTGCACTGGCAGGATTTTCAAAGTGCAGCGATCGGAAAAAAATAAAAATAAAAATTGAACTTTGCCCCTAAAATGCCAAACTATTCATAAATGCAAATAAAATTTTGATTTTGCTCAATTGACTGTTGATGGTTTGTGTCCAAGGTGACCATATTTTGCCATGTGTAACATATTTCAGCTGCCAATTGATTTTTTTTTTGAAATCCTGATTTCAAAGTGTGGCAGGAAATGTAATCCAAACAATCAAATAAAAAAAGCTGTATTCAGTACACAAAAATAGGTCCAGATGGACCTGAGCTCATTTGGCATTATCAAAATACTTAAGGCAATTTAGGTCACAATATCAC
>JBCAUI010499707.1:0-13421 GCA_038406195.1 Haplosyllis anthogorgicola | reverse complement strand
CAATTTTTATTTTTATTTTTTTCCGATTGCCGCACTTTGAAAATCCTGAAAGTGCAATGTAATCCAAATGATTAAAAACAAAAGGCCTAACAGAACCATGGATTAAAGGGGCCCTCAAGGCCTGTGCCCAAGCCAGGCCTCCATTGACTCCCTTACTCCATAGGGCCTCCACCCCTAATAAAATTCCCCTTTAAAATATTTTTATGCTTTTGATTAAAACTAAAAATCTTCTGGTGAACTGGTTTTAAAGTTTAATTTTGTTAAAAATTAAAGTGATTTTTATTTTACATTTTAAAGTAATTTAAAGAATGAAAATGTAAAGTTCGGGTCTGATTGAAATTAGATGAAGCGCTTTTGCCAAGCAATGGCCCAGTAACACATCACGTGTTTGAGTCGGGGTCGTATTTCAGACTGTTACACCGTAAAGGGCGGGAATACCGCTCAAGTTTAATAGTAAGTATTCGTGTTGCCATAAAAAGCAAAATGTCGCCCAAGACATGTTCTACTGTACTTGCAAGTGGTAAAGAGAGCCGGTGTTTACATGTTTAAGGAATTGTATTTCTGAGGTTTCTACTTGCAAGTGGTTGAAAAGAATTGTTAAAAAATATAATAATTATTATATTTAATTTATGATGTATCTTAAAGTTTCCCAGTCTACTATAGCTAGCCGTTGTAATCGCATTCCTTTATGATCGAACACCAATGGTGAGAACATACGTATTTCTGCTGGAAAAATTCAATATGGGCATTATTTGATCCCTTTTGAAGTGAAATGAATTGATTGCAATTCCATAGATGAACATTTCGAAAGATTCGTTACAAATTATCAAAAAAAAAGTGAAACGGGAAAAGCGTACTCTTGATACCGAAAGCAACGCGCATTGGGTATTGAATGTTGGAGGTAAATTGTTAGTGAAGTGGAAAATTACGCTTGTCTCGCACCACCCTAGTGGGGTGACTATTTCTAATCTACGATTGGTAGTGAGCTTAACAGATCCATTGTTTCGACGTTTCTGTTCCGTGTTCACGTGGGCAAACTCAAAACAGTCTCTTATCAGTTAAAGTAATACAGTGACAATTTGTGTAAATTCAGTGTCTGTTAATATTTTAGAAGCTATATTTTCAAGAATCTCTACGTTATATCTGCACACGTAAAATTTTATAAAGTGAAATCTGCTGTTGATCGTTCGCAAAAGGAGTGTACGTATTCTGTTTGCTGGTCTATTCACGAAGGTGGGAATTTTTGACACGTAAGGTTATTTACCATTGTCGACCACACCAAGTGTACAGATTAATGAATCAGACTTTTTACATCGCATGAAAACCTTGAAATGAAGTTGATTGTTTTGTTTTGGAAGTTGATACTCTACAGGGACCTGACTGGTTCATTTGTACAATCAGTAAGGACATTACCCAGATCCGGCTGTAAGATAGGCCACTCATCTACTCTGTGTGTTGTTAATCACACATTATTGTGGATTTATGTACTCTTAAAGACAATAATAAGAACATAAAGGTTTCACGAAGGTCTTTCTGTTTCGATATACTGGATAATTAATTACCACAGCAACAAATTTCCAGCAATACATTGTTTTGCGTCTTTGAAAGTTCGAGATAGATTCATTGGTTCAGGCCTGTTCAAAGAAGGAAAGATTTTTGGCGATTAGCTCCGTTGTTGGTAACCATGAGCTATTTCCCCTTTTTTAACGATTTGTCGTCATTTTGTTTGTGTTACGACAAAAAGAAACATACATGTTTGAGTAAAATCAAGATCCTTACTCTTTTACATTTCAAGTAAAATCTGTTGAAAGAATTGTCACAGAAGTTAAAAGATTCAAGTTGATCCGAAAAAAGTTTAATTTAATTCCTTTATCGTCGGCAGACTTTGAAGTCTTAAATCAAATCTTCTGAAACCATGTAGTAGCTACTTGAACATTTTCTTTAAACACTCGTATGTTTGAGGAAAAACTTTGCAAATATGTACTATATCATTCGCAGACTATTGTGAAATTTAACAAATACAGTCCAATGTGTATTGTTGAGTATGAGGAATAGAATATACCAAAGGAATGCTGAGTCCACCTTTGACTTTCTACACATATCAGCTCCGTCTCAACTAGCTGCTATGTTTGGTTATAATATTAACGTACCCATGAATGTTCAGTAGATTAGAGAGGAGTTTTATTTTACACATCCATTACCTATGTTAATCTTTTTGCCAAACTGCCAAATTTGGCTGTCGCTAAACTTCCCAGCTCGGTTGAGGTCATAAAACTCATAGGATTTCCTCGTACTTCAAAGACTGCGACAATTTAGGTATGCGACACAAAGTATATATATTTTGGAAACAAACACTCGGGTAAAAGTAAGTCTGCCTGTTGATTTTACACAGAGGAATTTTAAACCGCTTCAGGTGTTTGCCCGTTCTTAATCACATTGTGCTACCCGCTTGAAGGTTTGATCTTTCGTAATAATTAAAGCTACCCAAAAGTTTGCTGTTAGATCATTTCAATAAGCAAAATTGCTCGTAGTTTAGATAGTTTTATTTGAAACGGTAAAATCTATTGTGTTACACACAAAGTATAAAACGAAAAATACTAAGATTACATTGCAGATGCTGCAATAGTACAGGGGAAAATTCAGTGACAGTGGTCTTCCTCTTTGAGGTAGAAAAGATAAGCTTTGCATTACAACACAGACGAGTTTGAAAAGGGGACAAAAATAAATACAAGATTGAACTATGTACAACACATTTACAACATTTTGAAACCCCAAGAAAAGAAAATTGACAACTTTTTATTAATGATGCTGACAGGTATCAACTCAGTATTGTGACGAATATACTCTTCCAGTTACAGACGTATAAAGAGTCTCTTTTCTCTTATTTCGTGATTAATTTCATAGCACCTTTCGATGAAAGTCTGATACACAAATTAATGTCCTTTATACGTTGAGATCCATAAAGCGCACACGTGGTAAATCATTGTATGCCAAGTTTGCTAAAATTATCTATAGATGTAAACATATTGTCATGGTAATAGACATTCTGCAACTAAACACTTGAATATTGCTCCTTCTTCATAAATCTGGAAAAAAAGAAAAGGGTAACACCAGATTACATAATGCACTTGGAATTGCATAGATAGGCACACATGTATATGTGTATGAACAATAGCGAAATTTCAGCGGTCTTAGACTGTACTGTACATAAATAAGTTACACGATACTAGTAATTTAAATGTGATATAAATTCTATGATTGGAAGAACACTGTAGAGTAGGTGGCCTCCATTCAATCTCTTGCCACATTGTTGATTCTTATCGCTACAATTCGCAATGACATTGTGCTATATTCTTGTGTCATGTCTGACAGCCTACTTAAGAAAATAATGTGTGAGACACTGAGCAGAAGAGGTAAAGAGAGTAAAAATTTCCCAACCTTATCTGACCACAAAAAGATACTCTTGTCTCGGTGCTTATACAGTGTTGCTGGAGCATATGTAAATATGATCACATTCTTTTGTCAGAATGTCCTTTTATTTTGGTTACCCTTAGGCATCCCGCTGAGCTAATTAGAGGCCTTACCATTTCGGGATTCTGTCATCATGACAAGATAAAAACTTTAACTAGACTGAGGTCATAGAAAGTCTTTAAAGGGTACATCTGCTAACATTAGGACCATTTTGTAACCAAATGCTTTGAACTGTTTTAGGGTTGTCAAAGGTAAATCAGCTCTTTTGCCCTTAGGAGGTAGGCAGTAGTGGTAATAAAGCCTTTACATAACTACTATGATATTAGATATGTTCCAATAAAAATAAACTTTTTCATGAAAAAAACTTGCGAAACGTAGGATTTCTGTTTTCCGTATACTTCAATGAAAAAAAGAACTTCAATGCATTTTATGGTTTTTCAAAGCAACCTAAGTCAAAAATGAATTGAATAATGTGATTAAATGAAGAGTTATGCAAGTGTAATGTACTATGTTAACGACCTATCACCCTAGACTGTGCTAATAATGATCTGTTATGACACCTCTTTTAAAGGTAGATTACCTCTGCAGAAACCTTTAACCCGAAAGACATGATGAAACGGACATCCAGTGTTAAACAGATGTTGAGCACAGGTACGGAAAACCCCATACGCCTGTATGTTGCCTCAGAGGCCGGTCACAAGTCAGGTTTACTCAGTTGAAAATCCGTACCCCTTGCGGGTAGCTTTGCAGAGTGCGTAATGAAATTTGGAAACAGTCACTGAGGAAAGATTCTGATATTCTAATTCTTCCGTATATCATCTGCTTAACCTGAGTAGCACATCTGTGCATCAGACTTTTTATCCTGTGTGCATAAGGCCCACACGCAAGAGAAAAATTGAACCTGCTGTACTTACATGGACCACTGTTTTAGTTACATTTTAAAACAGTTTGAAGCCCAAAAACCAAAAATGGAAGTTGGTTGCAGTTGCGTGCAATAACAGGTTAGGTGTTGCAGTTTCAACTGGGTGTGTGTTGTATTGTAGGAATCCTAAATATACGTACGGAATTTTTTCTCCTGCATGGAAATATAGACTTGGAACAGTATCTTTTCTTGATACATTTTGCGAATCTTTTCATGCAGCTGAAATCGTCTTTTCGACATTTGACGCAATCAGTTGACTCCTGTACAAATCTACAGGCACCACAGGAAGTGTGCTGACAGTCTCCTTGACAGTCCTGCTTCTTGTCTGCATTGTCCCTGGAAATAGAAATGACGAACATGTAATAGATTTCATAAGCAGGGTGATGTTAAATGTTAATGAAGAAAATTATTCCTCACTTGAACAGTCCCAAACACTAATACAGATGATTGTTTTGAAATCAATTTATTGGAATTCGCTATTTTTCCTAAGGTTATCATGTGCTAATATCTTCTTTTCTTAATTTCAGTAGTGTCATACTTGAAACAGGTATGAAATACAGTTATCCGTGTTCAACGGAAGGGGATGATTAGGGATTCTTCGTAGATAAAAGGCAGAATTAAAAGTGTTTTTTCTGGAAAATTGAAAAGGACAATTGGTTGCCTGGACAAAGTAAATTGGACGGAAGACTGGGGTGGCCTTAGAATTTCTGAAAATAGACGACGGGGTAGGTCTAGGAGGTTGAACCCCCATGGCGAATAGTTGAACCAGTTGCTCCCTCCAGCAAGTCAGGGAATGCTCACAAAGAAGAGTAAGGTGTATTTTTCACCGAGTGGCATCTTTATTTGAACGTCACTGATGCAGCGAAAAGCGTATGATAAGGAGGCACTTGATATATTTGATGTTCTGTTCAATTGTTACACAGCCAGCTACGGGTACCACAAAGAACACCTCCTATTTATGAGATAATATATTTAGTCTGCTAAAAATGTCAAACTGTAGTATTTTTCAAAGTTAAACTGAGTGCGCTACTGCAAAACCACGCATAGATAAGTAATGTATGAGTCGGGTCGGTGCTCAGCAAGTACGTCCTACATTAATTACATGTCTTTATTTAACATAAATAATTATTCTTTGCAATAACTAGATAGTGATCGGGTAAAAATATACCTGTCGCCATAAATCTCACAAAATTAACATGCATGCCAATGAATTATTGACCATTGGTTTAATCTTGGCTTTAGCTACAAAACTGACCTGTGCCTGTTTATTTTTCGTTTACCTTGACATTTTTGTCTTAGAAAATATATTCTGGTTTTATCTATATATATGTGATGTACGCTCGCCGCGTACCGCTAATAACGTGAGCGCCGAGTGTGACTATTCTTTCAGCCACCTCCTGGCTACGGCGAAAGGGGTGATCCCGCTCTAGTACCTTACTCTAGGGCCTAGTGCTGCCATCAGCATGGCTACGGTTCACAACCAAATTAGATACACTCGTCCCCAGATATATAGATTTTGCTTATATCGATATCCCGCTTATATCGATACTTTTTCTCCACACCAAATTTCTTTCATTGACCCTAATGTTAATTGTTCCACTTATATCGATACTCTTTCCCCACTTATATTGATATTTTTTCAAAATTTACTTTTTGGTGGAACATAATAGAGGGTCATCTGTAGTGTCTGCGCCAATACTAACGTCAAATCTGGGACAAATAGAAAATGTTTAAATTTTAAATACAAAAGTTGTCCAAAATTAATAATAATGTATCTGCATTTGAAAAAGATGTTTCATTCATTTAATAGATCATTTTAACAAATAAACTACCTTCATAAAGTGCAAGAAGCCACTTTAAAGCTACATGATACTTTAAAGGTTTATATCCAAGATCTATCTGCAGCTGCATCTTTGATGTAAAGCCACTTCAAACAAATTAATTGAAAGGAAGATGCAGGTAAATAATTGGCATAAGCCATCATGTAGCTTTAAAGTGGCTTCTTGCCCTTTGTGAAGCTAAATTATTTCAAAAAATGATCTATTGAATGACCAAAACATTTATTTTTCAAAAATGATACATTATTATTAATTTTGGACAATTTCTGCATTTAGAAATTATTTTTAAATATTGTTTATTTGTCCCAGATTAGACACAAGTATTGGTGTAGATACTAGGGATTACCCTCAATCATATTCTATCAACAACTAAAATTTGAAAAATTACATGTATATCGATATTTTTGATATTTTCCCCGCTTATATCGATTCTGTTTATATCGATATCCCGTGTATATCGATATGTTTTTCCATGCCAAATATATCGATATATCTGGGGACGAGTGTAATAATGCTAAGAGAGTGGCAGCTACAGCTGTCACACAGTAAGAACAAAGAGGCTAAGACAATGGTAACAGTCGAATGCCACTAAGGGAGCAGCTGCTTGGGGAATTAGGGATGTGCTAGTAGTCCTTCTCCTAGTAACTCTAACCAGGTAAAGGCACTTATGGCATGTGTCACTATGTTTTATAGGGGCCACCGTGATGACATCATCCCCGGATGACATCAGCATGGTGATGTGATTGACATAGCATTGTTCGAACAATGTCACATCAAACACTCCCCATGCGCATGCACATGATGGTAACTGGGTGGGAATTCTATAAATAAATTCCCTCCAGCAAGGTGCCACCTGTCACCAATGGAGCCGCTCCTGTGGAGTGCTGCCACTAGCGGCGCCAGGCAAGCGTCGCCAACTAACCGAAAACTAGCCAGAGAAATATGGTGGGGACCACAGCACTTCACATCACATATAGATGGATGGACTCTCTCACCTGCCATAGTTTTCACGTACTACCATTTCATTAAACAGATAAATGTGATTTTTCAAAAAGGTGTATCAAGCTGCGAGTCTGCCTTTATGAAAATGTGGGAAAGTGTCATCTTGTGTGTCTTGTGTTCTTACTAAGTGAATCATAATCGAAAGATAGATATTTAGTGAAAACCTGGCATTGTCAAGAGAGGTCATGAGCTTTAAGAATGCACATTTAGTGCTAGATTTATCGCTGAAAATGATTGTCAATGTGGCGGTAAACTTCACAAGATCAGGGCTCTATTTGCCCATTCTGGGCTGTCACCCGTAAAGGCCCTGTAGACTATGTATTTTGACAGGCTCTTTGATCATTGACTGAATAGCTGATCACCCAACAACATGGCATACCTTTACTTCACACCTGTACAAAAAGTTCATTAAAAGCCAAAACAGGCAATGAATTTGATTTCAAGTAAGGAGGTGCTTCAAGTGAAAGTAGGCATGACAGTGAATCTCCACTAAACGTCAGTTTATATTAGTTTGACTACATCCCTGTTTACTTAGGCAATTGGAAAATAACTTTTGATACATTTTTAAGTCTTCTGACTCTGATAATTGGATTGCGCCCAAAGTTTGATCCACATCCTGTGTCCCATACGGATGCGCGTGTCTTGATTTTCTAAACAATTTAATCGAAATTCTGTAACCAAAGACCTAGTCGAAAATAGATCTGACGCTTTCGTAATGCCTAAACTTGCCTACTTTATTACTGGGTTATGGAAAGTTGCTTGACTGCGGGGACAGCCTTACGTATACAAGGTTCTAATCTGGGTTCGACCATTTAATAAATTTTTATAATTTTTTTTTGTTTGTTTGTTGGTTGTTTTTTTTTTTGGTTTTTATTTTACAAACAGTGCATAGTTGTCAAAACAAACCAAAAGCTAATTAAAAAATGAATTCCGAAAAAAATATTGAAAACACGACTAATCAGTAACTGCATGTGGGATAACGTTGTTATCAATGAAAAAGTAATAGTTGCGATAAAATTTAATTGTTGTCATTGATTTCTCAATATTTGGGAAACAAATGGTTTAGGAGTAATCAGTCCGGTAAAGTTTTGCTTCCAGTTGATCGTGTAAAAAGCCATTTGGAATTTCCTGCCCTAAATCAATCACATGATTGATGTAAAGTTAGCAATTCCATCAGAATCTTAAACCCATCTAATCACCCCGGATAAAATTCATTTACATGAACAATAATAAATGCCGTGGAATAATTTTCTTTATGGTGTTTCTGATGATTTTGTATTTCACAACATAAAGTCAGATGTTGATCTCAAGGAGTAACCATTGAGCAACGAGGATGACTATATCATTAAAGTTGTGATATATCAATTTGGCAGGTTAAAGATGCCCATTTATCAATGACAAACTCAATGGCTGCATTGGAAGGTACTTTGCACTGTGCTCCCAGACAGTGGGTTTTTGTAGGGACATGGATGGCAAATCTGCCTTCTGGGTGGCATAGAAGATTTTACCCTAAATGGCTAGCAATCTGTGTCGATTTATTTCCTTTAAAGTGACATCTAATTAAAAGGAAAAAGAATTTTATTGCTAGCTTGTTGTGGTCACAAGAGCATGTTCATTAAAATAACCTCAACAGCCTATAGTTGGTTTATAAATTTACCTAAAGTAGACGTATTTAAGTTTAAGGTCCAATTTATGTATACTTACATTGAAGTATGCGACATAAAAGCTCAGTCAATAGACTGACAACTTACTGTTACATAAACGCAAACAATATCTTAGGGGACATTTGACACGAAAACATTCAGTAATACCGGTAATTGTACTTACACAGCTGCACAGATAGCTTTGGGATTTTTCTTACAAAAGTCGGGTGTACACTTTGGTTGGCAGTAAGCTGGAAGGCCTTCATCACTCTGATGGCCAGGTACTGAAACATATAAGTATATTCAATCATATTATTTTAAAGCGAGATCAGGAACATAAGATCAAATCAAGCTGGAAACGTCATTGTCGTGGGGTTATGCTACGTGTTGGACACATAACAAGAACCCGAGGCATTACGATGACTCTACGTTTATTGCCACATATGATACATGCATGGGGATGGTCTAGTGTGCACTGCCTGAACTCGGGCAGAGGGCTATTATATATTGGGTGGAATCTAGGTCAAGGACATGATCCTTAGATAATGCATATTCATATACCTGGGCCTTAGCAGCGGGTAAGGTGAAGGCTGACTGTTAGGTTGGTAAGGGGGTGCAGGGGTTGAAGGCCATGTATGCTGGTGCCATACCTAGACAGTTTAAAGTAAAGTAATTATTTCTGAGAATAAGGACGAGAATACATGCAAATTGATTTATTTTATGTCTTCTCGTCTCCATTTTATAGAAAAAATAAGGAAAAGATGTAAGGGATATTGGTCCATAAGTTCCCATTTGCAGCTATGAAAATAAGATGACATTTTTTACCATTTTAACATTGTGTCAATGGGACTTTCAGTTGTCATTATGGATTTACATAAGGCTTTTCCGTCATTACGAGATTTACATCCTACAACCTGAACACAATCCTTCAACTTCTCCATACTATGATAATAATACCATAATATCTTAACAGTAAGTCTCAGTGTAAAAAACACTCAACAATATGTTCGTTTCTAACATCATTCTAATAATGTTCACAATTTAAAGGCAACTATAGAAAAATATTGATTGCTGAAATAACACGACATAATTTCAATAAGCGAATTATATTCAATCAGCCTTAGGTTGAGGGAATTGTGACTTTGATGTAACACATGCTCCAGTATTTAGACAGCAAATAATTATCTTGTCAGGGAATTATGCATTGAGCAATCAGGCTTCAAGAGCTTTAATTGAAAACTTTACATTTATTGGATTTTGAGCCTTTCCACGTTTCCAGTAGTCTACAATTTTGAAGCTTAAATGTGGAGAAATATGATCAGTACAGAAATAGCACGAAAACAAGAATGACATGTTCTCCTTGATATTTTATTGGCTACAATCTAAACTTCGGCGAAATTCGATTTTAAAACTAGGTGTATCCAATTTCAGTTCGAATTGAAGTCTCACTTGTAATCAGGTTTTAGTGGCCACAATTGGATATTGGTTGTCACCCAAATGCAGATCGCTCTACTTGACGAGGATTTATTATTATTCCGTGTTACACCTGCAGAGCCAGATTCCTTCAAAATCTGCAACTGAAAATACTTCTGTGTACTGTTTTACTGGAATTGGTGATGGAACAAAACTTCTGGATCCAGTTTGCAGTCAGTGACCTTTGATATGAGCGTACGATGAGATTAGCTATTTACTCGCAAACATTTTTTTTTTCAAATCTGTTGTTTCCTATCATATTCACCCATATTGCTTCTTCCGCGATATTAACTGTGTTTCAACATGAAGTTCACAATCACGTTCAAGTAAATTGTGTTTACCGCCAAACGTGAGAGCTTTTCAGAATGCGCTTTTCGGTTAATCTATGACATCAGGAATAATAAAAGTGAAATATCTTTTTAAGTTTTGACAGCTGATAAAGTTTTCACAGCTATCTCGCAGTGGATTTGTAATGTGTGGTAGATGTAAGCTCATGTTAATGATGCTGACTGTAAATACACACGCCATCCAATGCACTTTGTAGAGCATTATAAATGGTCTCACAATTAATTGCCAGTAAATCAATGCAAATATTAATTTGTTGCTTGCTGATAGAGTTTTGCATTTTACACAAAACGTGAAAGGTGAGATTAATTGATTGATAACAAATATTTGCAAACTTTAATTCAATCAAGCATAACTTATTAGCCAACGCTTCTCTTTGTTCCAGATCGATTTATGACATACTCAACTCAATATTGGTTTTTAAACTACAATTAATTGATAATGAAAGTGATCTTGGAGATAAAAGAGGTAAAGGATAAATGTCTATTGCCATGTGAAATTATGCTTCATTCTTTTCAATTTTTTGTACCTTACTTGTTATTTCTGTTTACATGATATTGGAAACGACAAGTGATAACTGTAAAAAGAAACAATGAACACTTATCGGTGCATTTAAAGATATTCATCATAGTAAAATCTGCCATTTTCCACCTTTTTCATGATACTTAAAATTATTTTAGTGTATGTGTGGGAGCCCTACACAAAGCCAAATAGACTCTTTGTCAATTTATTGGTGGTGTAAGTTATATCGCATTCAAGTAGCTTTTTAGCTCCATTGTTCCTATCATGCGTAACTTTTATTGAGCGAAATTTTACCTAAATGCTACGCTCGTCTGTTATTTACAACATTTTCTCTTTTGAGTTATGTAAGGTGTAATTCAGTACAGATCATAGAAAGAATGTACAAAGAAATGTTCTCAACAACATGCAGACAATATCAAATTTCTAAAGACAGTATTAACAATGCATAGTTTTATAATTACCTAAATGTTAATTAAAATAGTCCTTTTATATTCCAAAAAGATATCCTTCAAATGGAAAATGTCAATCGTTAGAAATATCCAATATCATAAAGTAAACATGCAAGGCTACAGGTTTTGCCACACGAAAGCTTCTGAACTGCTTTCACACACCGAAGCACTAAGCTGTCACTTCTCCAGATGCTGCACTTTTATTCATTGTCCTGCAGTAGAAGCTACTGCAGCTGCATCATAAAGCTGTTCCAACCTATAATTAACAGATCACACCCAGAGACTTGACTCTCAAGGTACAAAATGTTCTCCTTTTTTGTTTTCTTTTGGTTACCCATGTAGAACTTTGTTTTGAGAATCAAGAACCGGAACGAAAACTTTGTATGAACACATTTTCCTTTTGTATTTTAGTAGTATAAAACCATAGATTTTAGCAACTTTGCTTATTTAGTGTGTTTTCCTTTCAGGGATTGTAAATGCGATTTTAATAATTAAATGTACACGTGTTTACTGTTTAACGTTCGTCTTGTTTTATTTTCGAATGCAATATTTACAACACCACAAGAATACCTCCACCCTGCTTTAGCAAAACATAAAGATGATGATGAATTGATGAATCACATGTCTGCTCTTCTCAAGAACAAAGTGTCTAATTAATGCAGCACTGATGTGAATGGCTAATATTTACAAAGCTATTTAAGTGCGAACATCTTCCATCAGGAAGCTCATCAGATTCTACATAGAACCTCAGAGTTTAGAAGTTGTACGCTTTACTGAATTTACTAAATTGTCATAACTGATCATAAAATACCACAAGTAATATTTCTGATGTATTGAGGCTTGTTTCTCTATGTATAAGCTACATAGACTATGTACGTATCATATCTTAAGTATATTTGTGTTATCAAGTACATTGGAATAAAACACAATGCTCTATGTTTTAGTCATAAATAAACAACAAATTAAGCATTGAATAGATACAAAAGAGCTTAACCCATTGAGCTCCATTTGTGGAGCTAGTTTGTGAGTCATAGAGGAGAAATTAGAGTGTCACATTGCATGTGTACATCTCATTGGCTGCATGTGACATTTGACTCAAACATAAGTGAATGTTGCTACAAATCTTGCCTAATGTAGCCCCAGGGAGACACGAACAAGGTACTCAAATATTTACAGCCCGGTAACTTTCAATAGTTATTAAGTAGAGAACAATATACAATTTTAGTCATTCAATATACACGCTTGTGGAGTAATAAAAGTGATCTAACATGTTTGCACAGTAAGGAGTACGGACAAAGCTAGTGATAGATCAATCAGTAGGAGCAATTTGTGTGTCGGCAACTTATCTAAAGAAAACGAAAACGTGAACCACAATTTTTGTGATTAGCGATATCACCTGACATAGATCCCACTCGTAAAACCTAATTCTTTTGAAACCTTCATTGATACTGAAACTGTTTATTAAAGAAGGGCTATTGAGGAAGCCTCAAATACAGAGACATGTGTGTTTTAATCAACCAGGAATCAAATGTTGTGACTGAAATGGAAACTGACAATGTGTAACATCTGTAATCTGACTGTTATGGCTTCGTTTAAAGCAGATTCATTCCCTGGCCTAATCAATACAAAATAAAGTGAATGTAGAAACAATTGTGCTTTTTGACGAAGTTTCCTTTGACTGGAAGCTTCCAACCGCGAACTTATTCCAATTGGAAATGAGACAAAGAATCCTGTTGCACACAACTATTTTATTTAC
>JBCAUI010499706.1:0-26618 GCA_038406195.1 Haplosyllis anthogorgicola | reverse complement strand
ATCAACTGGAACCATTTTGGACAGGGAATTTGGTCTCCTTTGATCCAAAGAAATACTATTTCCATTCAAAATACTATAAAATACTATAGAAATAGCAGATTATGGCCAAAATAGAATGATCCAGCCAAAATTCAATAACCCAATGCTATGCCAGTACAGATATTGAACACAACCCTTAAAGAACTATTTTTAATAAAAAAAAAGTCACTCCATGACATGTATAAAGGTTTTGCCGTTATGTAAATGTACTTTTAACGTTATTTTACAGGAGCAAATGTTGTTAACACAAGAAAGTCTGTCGGAAAATATGGATGCAGTCCGCAGGAAATTCGAGGTAAACAATACAAATGACTGATGACACTCATCTTTCTAGGAACATTACGTCTGTATTTATCGTTCCAAATTATGACACATTTCACAATTTCCCATTGGGAAGTTGGAGCTGTTATATTAATCAATAACAGTTAATCTCAGTTCCGTGTGTCACGCCTCGTATGTTTATACGGGATAATAGATAATGTAGCGGCCTGTTGTCCGGGTTTGTCTCACAATATTTGACAGATTAATCAATTCGTGTGTGTGCATTGAAAGGTATAGGCATATTACCCTTTCGAATGCTTTGCGTATTGGGCCATAGTACTGATTGTTCAGGCACCTCTCCCACAGACCACAAATGTAAACGCCATTTGGGAGTCTTGATGCAAACACCTAACCCAACCACCCAAAACACCAGATAAGCTGTAAACACCGTATCTGCACAGTGAAAGGAAAACGTGCTAAAGATGTCATCAGATTTGACATTCTTATCATTTTAAATGATTGCACATTTGTCCTAACACCCAGTACAATAATTAGACAAAATGCGGTATTTTTAACATTTGGGAAAGAATTACTTTTAACAGTGTGTCATAAAAAATCTTGCCAGGTGTATCTTCGGATACACAGTCTATTTACCAGAATGAACAATTTAGGATAATTGGCTGACTTGTTTATTGCAGTTGCTGATTACGGACCTGGCGGCCAACAAACAAGTCATTGATGATATCAACACGCTGGGTAACGAGATGGTACGAGACGGTCACAACGAGACACCCGCAATTAGACAAAGACAAAAACAAATTAACGACAAGTAAGTTTCTGAGCATGACAGCTCGATTTTATCAACCAAGATCCTCGGTATTTTTTACTCCAAAAGGCGAGAAATACATGCAAAAGAAATGCAAGTTCCTAGCCATAGAGTTTCTTGGTTTTTAAAATCGTACCCTTATCTGAGCCGCCCCTCTACCAGATAACCTCACCTAAACGTTTCCGATTCCAGTATCATATTCTCCATGTTTGGAAATTTTGCATCAATTTATGGCAACAAGATTCCGGATTTTATTATAGTACCCATTTAACCGTGTCAACTACGTTGTTAAAAAACAATCAATTCTTTTGATGAGTGAATCAAAAGTTGGATCAAACGTCCAAGTAATTTGGTAGTCGTCATTCTTATTGGCGTTATCTTTGGATAGTCTTTCCTAATTGTTTTTGTCTAACGCCCATTCGACATAACGCCCATCACGTCCTGTTTACACATGCACATGGAAGTATTTCAGTGCAAATTTAGAAACCAAGTTTTCGTTTTTGGTTCATTTGGTATGATTGTCAAAGAGCTTAAAGAATCATGAATTGTCCGTCGTTGTCATTGTCATCGTTATTGTTTTTCGTCATCTGTGCACACTCACCCTGATCCCACTGTTAATCAGAGACTTCATATCTTACGTATATGTGCACCCATGCCCCATCGCAAAGCCTTGCAAAAATAATTTTTTCTGTGACTATCATTCCGAAATTAACAGCCATATTTAGATTGTTCTTTTAACCTTACTCCTGGACACGCAGTTGACAATACAGACAATATTTTTCAGTCTTGTGCAACTGCATACTGCATACCTCCTCATACCTACATACCTCTTCGTTATTTCCTTTCAAAATTATATTGATGCCACCTGTATTTCCAGTTTGGCACCCATATTTGTGTGGGTTTTTTTTAGCACAGCTGAAAGCATTCAGCATTCAACGGGTCACAATCCCATACTTGCATCAAAAGTACAGATGTCGAATTCTGCTCAGATGGAAAAAGTGAAATTTCTCGTTTATTTTCGAAGTAAACATAGGCATGTGACCCATCAAATCCACATGTTTTGGGATGCCCAAAGCAACTGTGATGTCAGAATAGACTATATAGTTTGAAAGCTCATAGCAATGTTTTGTCAAGTAACTTCTCACATATTCATTTCACAACTTGGAAAAAAAGGTTGTGGTAGATCAGCTCAAAAACGCAGACAAAGCTGCATAAACAAATTTTTTCAAAATTTGAAATTGCACATTTTCTTAAATAACTCAGACCTTCAGAACAGACATTCTTTTGTCCATACTATTCTAATGAGGGGTCACAACTCCATACTTGTATTGAAACTGCACATGTCAAATTTTTTTCACATTTGTTTTTCAAGTAGACGTAGGCATGTGACCTGGCGTTTCAACATGTTTCATGACACCCGACGCAACTGTATTGTTCTCAAAAATGCATCAAACAAAAGTATCATGATAGGATTATTTCAGCTGTGCCATAAACTCCACGGCTTTCTTGTTTTCATGAATAACATATGGAGATTGATCTTGGTCTCTTGATTTGTATTCGTTTTATATTGTGACCTAAATTTTCTCGGATTTTTGATAATGCCAAACGAGCTCAGATCCATCTGGACCTATTTTGCATCCACACATTTCCAACTCCCGCGCTTTTCATTTTGTAACGTAACACAAAACTTAGGTGTTACAGACCAATCTTTTGTATTGTGGGATTAGGTGTAAAACTAGCCACAAGACGTTAATTTCGCCGATTCGGTTAATATGTCAGTGACGCACAGTGCAAGAAAGTCTATTCTTTGATAAAACTGGCTAATATCCGTTAGGAAATTTGCTAATCTTACGCTCATTTGGTTAATCACTTGTTTTGTCATGTTGACTGAGATAATTACGCATCTCTTCGCGTTATGTAATGATTCTTCGTTAGATACCTTTTAGCGGGAGTAATTTTAGAACAAGTATATCCGCCTTTGTATGTACTAATGAGTTATGTAACACTTGCATAGGAATTTTTCTCGTAAACAGAAATCAGATGATAAGGAACATAATCGGGAGTTGTCAAGACACAGGAGGTAGAAGCGAGTCTGTGGCAGCAGCACAATTTTTAAGTTGTACTTTTTGTTTGGGTGAAGCCCGAATGTCACGAATATTAATTGAATCTGTCCGATCTAACTCTAACCGAGTTGGTCTGTTACATTTATATTAAAAATAATCTAGCACTATGATTTCTAATCAAGTTGTTATATTAATTTTCCCGATCGCTGCTCTCAGTGAATACGTAAAAAAATAGAAACCATACTGGCACTTGTCACAAGATGTGGTAGAAGAAAAATATTAAATTTCGGACAAAAAGTAGCGAAGAAAGGCAAGGCATGACGAAGCATCCCAATAAACTGATCAAAGTGGGCAGCACCAAATGAAGCGACATGCTAACTAGACAAGCGATTTAGTATGGTCGCGTCTTATTAGCTTAATGAAACATCGGTCTCTTCGAATTAGCTGTTAGATGAATATGTTATAGAACATTACATTACTAATTGAGGAATTTGTAGATTAAATAGAGCAAGAATAACATGTTGTCGGCCCAATTTTGTAGATTAAGGTTAAATACAGCAAGAATAACATGTTGTCGGCCCAAGCATGAATTAGGAAGAATTCACTAGGGATTATCACAGCTAACCACTAGGTTTTAGTGCATTCGCACAAGCTGTGAAAATCTTAACTTGCCGATACTAACCAGACTGTAAACAGTCAGCAATAAGATGTTGTTGGGCAGAGGCAATGGAAATCTTTACAACTTTCACTCTTCCTCCAGCCTTTCCGTCACTCCCCAGCTGGATGAATGAATTCTTTTCTGGCCTACCCCCCCTCCCAGTAATAAGCGAAAACTTAAGGCAGATGATATTGCCATGCCGTCTTTTTCTCGAAAACAAGCCTGGTTTTTTTTTCATTTTAGGTGGGATCGTCTAAACCGACTGAAGAAGGAGAAAGAATCCACATTACAAGGTGCATCAAGGTAAATAAGTCCGTTATCTTCTCATGGTTTACTGAAAGTATTTGTGTATTGCTGTTTTAAAAAAAACCCACAATATTTGTGAAAGGTACACCTTATCCTTTTCAGCATTGAATTGTTCCAAAACATGTGCGGGGAACTTAAGGATTGGATAAGTGAGAAACAGAGTGTATTAGGAAATGAAGACCTGGGCAAGGATTTGAGATCCGTACAAGCCTTACAAAGAAAGCATCAGGTAAAGTTAATCACCTGATTGGCATAATGTAAATTGGATTCCGTGCGGGAGCAGTAAAGTAGAATATCATACTGTCACAGATAACTTAATATTGATAAAAAGTTTAAGGTCAGTGGAAAAAGGTCACTTACTATGTCCCCAACGGAATTATCTCAAAATAAGCAGAATCACCTGGAGCTTTATTTATACAGTATATGAATTATAATGTCGTTGCCGTCGAAAATTGCCATAATATTATGACCTTTTTGCAGAGATAAGTTCAGATGAAGTACTTGCTGGAAAACAATGAAAGGATAAGAAATAAAAATTTTCAATAACAATATTATGGGGTTTTTTTTCTTTTTAGAATCTTGAATACGAGCTTGGACCTCTTGAAGAGAAGTTGGCAAAAATGAACCTGCTGGCAGATGCGTAAGTTGCTTATTGTTACATTTCAACTGGTTTCACAGATAGTTTTGACCTATCTTTTATCACATTAAAACTTTATTCTGTCATAGTTCAAATAAGTAAATGCACAGAAAAGGTAAATACTTGAAGCAGTAAAGTAAATATTGCAAACTGCTTTGTGACGAAAGTAAAGAACTTTATCATGCAGGTTTAACTGCCGATACATGTAATTGCTTGCGAAACCCTTTTGAGAACATCATTAAGTGGAGTGCAATATTTCAAAAGGGTCAAGAGGATCAAATACAATTTCATCAGTTTCAGTTTGTGTATTCAATACAGACTCCAATTAAAGTTGATGCGTATCTTTCAGGGTGCGTCAGTCATATCCTGATGAAGCAGGTTACGTCAATCAAAAGGAAAGGGACATAATGGACATGTGGAAGGCTTTACAGGTAACCGGAAAACAAGTTGTCTAAATCTAGGTGCATTTGATCCAGTAAACTTCATGGATATGAATTTCTTGAAGATATGTTACAGAAGAAAAACTTGCGGCATCATGTTAAACTATTACTAACACCATTAACAGGACAAAGCAGCAGAAAGAAAAAAGAAACTGGCAGATGCTGAGGAACAACAGAGATTTAAAGAGGAAGCTAAAGATTTGGTAACTTCTGTGTATTTTACCCATTATGACATTTGTCCTGTTTTTCACTCAGTTTTAATACACTGTACGGTTGACAGTAATGTTGCAGTAGACCATGTGAGGTCAAATATGTAACTAGTAAATAATAAATCTGTAATATAAATAGTTATTAACTGTAAATTATTATTTTAGGAATCATGGTTAGGAGACATACGTGACAAATTGAGAGAGAAGAATGTTCCAAGGGATGTTGCGGAGGCAGAGGATTTGCTTAAGGCTCACGGCGATCTTGCCGATGATATACATGCTAATAGAGAAAAGTATGTAGTAACTTATCCCATAAAACTGTAAAGGAATAAAAGTGAAACATTTAAGATACATGTACAGAGTTTCAACATTTAGATGCTACATGCATCCACACATTAAACACGTACAGAAATCATGAAGGACCTTCAGATTTAGAGGTCACACACCCAACTGGTGGCGTTTAATAGGTTTATTATTATTTGCTGGATAAGTTTCTTATTTATTCCCCAAAGCAGGGAATATCCCCGCTATTTTCTGCAGAGATCAAAAAGTCAAACCATGATAAAGAAAAAGAATTGTGCTTTTATTGCACTAAATATTAAACCATTTTAATTTACATGAAGGTTTGACAAAGTGGCAGCATTGGGTCATCACATACTGGCCAAGGATCCCAATGCAAAAGATGTAAAGGACCGTCTGCAACAGTTGGCAGATGACCAACGAGCTATAGCAGAATTATGGAATAACAAAAACCAGGAACTGATCGATGCTAGAGATCTTCAGGTACAAGCCAAATAATTTTTGTTTGGAAAACTTTATCTTGTAAAATGTCCAAACTGAACCATGTAAGATTAATCATATCAGATACTTAATCAAGCTTTTTTACATTTCCTCCCAAATTTCTAATGTTTACATTTGATAAAATTACGGTTGTAACTAATTGGCTCTGAAAGTATTAACTAACTAAATAACCGAAAGGTTTGCGGTTACAAACGTGGCTAAAGTAAAATTGTCTCCTTGCAGGCGTTTTTACGGGAAGCAGATCAGATTGATTCTGTGACAGCCAGCCACGAAGCATTTCTGGAGTTTGATGACCTCGGGGTATGTATTCTTTGGCCCATTCTCTTGTTTACGCACATTTGTACAGCTTCGTTTCTGTAATAACTTAATAGACATTTACGCACATTTGTACAGCTTCGTTTCTGTAATAACTTCATAGACATTCTTTTTCGTTAAGCCAGTCTAGTCTGATTGAAATGTTATTCGTTATTTTGTATTATTTGGTCATCCAATGCGGTGACAGATGACTCTCTATATGCCATGAGTCACAGACAGTTTGGGAAGTACAATTTGTTCTACAAATTAAATGTCAGTTATAAGCCCGTGTGGCACAACCTGAATGTTTTTGTAACCAAATCCCTCATGAATATCACGACATTAAAGATCACTTTTAACACGGATGTTTGTGGTTAATCCGCCACATCCATTGCTTTATCAATTAATTGGAACCGGTTAGGTGTAATAGGACAACAAACACATTTGTTCGCACTTGTATTCATTTGAAGTAAAATATTAAAAGCCCGTTAACGTATTTACACAGTTAGGTATTATAAAGATATTCTTATTGTTGTGCTATACATAGCAAATTTTAGAACGACGAAACATTTATTCTTTGCTTTGTGTTTAATCAAATCCTTGTCTGTCCTTTAGAGCACAGTTGATGCTGTTGAGGCGTTATTCAAACGTCATGAAGACTTTGGAAATACACTGGTCGCTCAGGAGGAAAAAATCCAGGCCTTGGATGATATGGCAGATAAACTAATAGGTGCAAGACATCCAGATAGTAAACTGTAAGTCACCATAAAGGACATTTGCAAACTTTCGATTACCACTGCTGTAATTAGTAATGCCGTACTTTAGATCGCAGTCATATTGAAATAAATGGTTTAAAAGTACAATGCAAATATTTTGTGCGAAAAACTGCAACATTAGAAATTCAGTACAAAAGTGTGACTAGGCTTATGTATAGATGAACTACTTGAAATCATTTTCTTACATTAGAATTGATGACAGACGAAATCAAGTAATTGCCAGAAGAGAAAAGGTAAAACTGAAGTGTCAGGAGCGACATAATCAGTTGCTAGCCTCACAGGCATATCAAGAGTTCAACAGAGATGCAGATGAAGTAAGTAATTGTACAGTGTTAAGACCATTATACGTGTAATTAAGCTGATTAGAATCAGAAGTTTTTGCTAATGTAAAACAACATAATGACAGCGATTATTCAATTAAAAATGACAGTTTGACCCCCAAATGCAATTATTGTGCAATATTGTTCAAGTTATGACTGTTACTATCCTTAGTGTTACTACTTGTACAATACTTTTGTATACGTTCATAGTTTGATAAGTATGTGGTTTATGTACTTCCACAGTTTTTGGCTGATTTAAAGCTTTGCTTTAAGCAGCCTATGGAATCGGTCATGTATCTTTGCGTATTGGCACTGTACATGCTGGATATACATGTATGATAGGATAAAGAGTATGTGTAATATTAGGATAAAGGATAGGGTAAAGAGTACCGGAATTCCCCGTTTTATAGCCCACCAAAGTAGAAGCCCATGGACTTATAATTAGGGAATGCATCCAAAAAGAAGCCCATGGGCTAAAGTATTTGTCTTTATGTTATGTGTCTCAGTGAAAATTTATGTATTTCTTCATTCTATTTAACAAATAATGACCAATTTCATTGAAGTGATCAATCTTGTAACTGAAAATTGTGTTTGTATATGTTTGTTTGTTTTTTTGACTTTGCATGCAATAAAAATCCAATTTTATGTACATGTGCCCAAGTTGCATCCCAATTAGAAAACCCATCTCCCCAATATTTAGCCCATGCCTATTATTATTGGCCTATTATGAGCCGAAATTTTGTCAGTATTTAGGGCTTTTCCCAAATAGAAGCCCAGGGCTAAAAAAAGCCGGGGAATTCCGGTATGTGTAATATTAATTGAAAAAATGAAAAATGTAAGCTTTTAAATCAGACACAGGCCCAAAATTAGTTACATGTTACTTTGTTTACAGCTGTCAGATTGGATAAGAGAAAAGTACCAAACGGCAACAGACGAGTCATACCGAGAGCTGAGTAACCTCCTGCCGAAACTACAAAAGCATCAGGCGTTTGAAGCTGAACTGAAGGCGAACAATGACAGATTGGATGTTGTAAACCAGGTATGCCCAGAGTTTTCTTGCCCATCTGGACAATTTTAACATTTGTTAAGTTGTTCTATTGGAAATCAAACATCCAGTTTTCAGTGATATTTACATGAAAGTGTCAACTTACCATTTTTGTAGTTTCTGTCTGTCGTGTTCTTAGAATATTATTCAGTATCATTTATATCAAAAATATTCAGTTTAATAATATCTATTTACAGATTGGACAAGCACTGACAGATGACGGTCACTATGCATCAAAAGATATAACAGACACACTTAATAAACTGAACTATCAATGGGCCGATTTGTACGAAAGAGCCAGAGACAAGGTAAATTATAACGTAATTGAGTTGGTATTTAACGCAAGAAATGTTGACAGTTTATCAAATTCAACGGGGGAATTGTACATATTAAATAATAATTGCTGCAGAAAGTAAGAGTATAATACCTATTTGAAAATAAGAACTTTTTATTTCTCTTAAGGGAGTCAAACTACGGCAAGCAGCTCAGCAACAGTTGTTTAACAAAGCACTTGAGGATGCCGAAAATAAACTCGACGAGATGGAAAAAGCTGTGTCATCAGATGACCTCGGCAAGGATCTCAGAAGTGTTAAGGATCTGTTGCACAAGCACCAGGTATCAAAAAGACTTTGGTTTTGAAATGTAGTGAAACAGCATTGTTGCATGCATGCATGTTCGATATTCTGTTTAGTTCTGTGACAATGAATTCTTTTGCATAGAATCAATTTGTATTCAGAATGTTATTTGAATCTAAAAATTACAGATGTTAGAGAATGACATGGACAATCATGCTGAGAACCTCAAGAGTATTGTTGAACAGGGAAGGGAGATGGCCAAAGCTGGACATTTCGACTCGGCAGGAATCCTTAAAAAAGTAGATGCCTTTGACAGAAGGTCAGTCAAAATCACAGGCATATATGCTTAAAATGTCCCATGATAAAATTTAGTACAATATGATAATTAAAAATAGATGATATTATGAGACTTATCTCTGCATATTATTTGTGGTACAGTATGTTGTGCATTTATTTAAGCTTTTTTAATCCGATAGATTTGAGTCACTGAAGGCACCCGTCGCGGACAGGAGAAGGAAACTGGAGGATTCACTGAAGTTACATCAGTTTAACTTTGATGCAGACAGTGAGATGCAGTGGATCAAAGAACATACTCCAGCTGCTACTTCCACTGACTATGGAAAGAACCTTATTGATGCACAAAACAGACATAAAAATCACAAGGTAAGAGTTCATTCTCGAAAAACGAAAAACATTGTTATATATTCAGGTTTCATGTTTTGCATCCCATCAGCCAGAATGCAAAACTAGCCGTTTATGTATGTTCCTAATTATTTACTTTAGAAATTTGAGGTAGAATTGAACGGTCATGAGCCCATCTTGGAGAAGGTGGTGAGCAATGGAGACCAACTTATTCGAGCACGACACTTTGCTGCCCCTGACATTAAAAACAAGTGTGAAGATATCAAAAAGGCATGGGCTGAATTGCTGGAGCACTCTAAATATAGAAAAAATAAGCTAGACTTCTCATTACAAAAACAAGGTGTAAGTATACAGTGGTGTTTATCCTAAAATAAACATGATCAGATTACAGAGCAAGAAAAGAAAAAGTTTTACGTTTTGAAAGTCGTAACTACTTAATGCTTTTTTGTTTCCTGCAGTACCTAGCCGAAGTGAGCAATGTTGAATCTTGGATTACGGAAAAGTTACAGCTTGTATCAAGCCAGGACTATGGAAAAGATGAGGATGCAGCTGCCAAGTTGCTTACCAGGCACAAAGCTGTCGAGCTGGAGCTTCAGACTTACGACGGTTTGGTGAAGAAGCTGGGAAGAGAGGCTGATAAGCTAGTCAAGATGGATAAGCAGGAGGGAATAGAAATAATCGCAAAACAAGTAAATATAATAAATATGATAGATGACACCTAATGAAATTAAATAAATTTCCTAAAAATAACCGATCACAATGTATTGGTTTATTGCAGTTTAATACTTAATTTTAAACTTTATAGAATGATTTAGAGAAGCAGTTAGAAAGGTTACGCAAGGAATGTGAAGACAGACACAATCGTCTGGAAGAAGCTAAGAATCTGTACGAGTATCTGAGAGAGGCTGAAGACCTGGAACAGTTCATAGGAGAACAGATGCAGCTGGCATCAAGTGAAGACTACGGGCAGGATTATGAGCATTTACAGGTAAAGTACGGTTACACCTGTCATTTCCGTCTCGACAGAATGTTCAGTTCGCTTGGGTATTCTTTTGCATTGCGGCAGACATTTGGCAGATAAAGAATGAAAGTTGTGAATGCCTTTACTGTACTTGTAGGTTATCGCAAACAAATTTAGTGAGTTCCAGTTGGGCATCGATGCTGGGCAGGATCGCTTCAATCAGTGCGAAAACCTGGCTTCCAAATTGATTGACAAGAAAAGCCCTTATTCACGTCAAATTTTGGAGAGACAACAGCAACTCAGGTACATTAATCATCAAACATTTCTCACAAAAAGTGTTAAGTGCCCATGTCCGTGAATATTTAATGTAGTTTGCAGAGTAGATTGTAGAAATCGTATTGTTCTGCATGATAACTCTATGTAGGTATTGTTGCCACGGCAAAACTTAAATCATTGTATACTATTCCATTTACTTAACTGATATTTTTACAATTGTAGAAAAAGTTGGGATGAATTGCTGGAGCAAGTTGATGCAAGAGACCAAAAGCTTCATGGAGCTGGTGAGATCCACAGATTCAACCGTGATGTGGAAGATGCATTGTCCAGGATACAAGAGAAATATTCCAGCATCCCTGAAGACTTGGGTCGTGATATCAAACAAGTGCAGAGCTACCAGAAAAAACACGAAGGCTTTGAGAACGAATTGGTTGCTCTTGAAGCTCAGGTGTGTTGGTACAAAATCTGAAATTTAACTCCAATAACTTTAACAGAAAAAGAAAATGACATGGTAATGTGTATGTAAAACAATATTGTGAATTAATTTGTTTTCGTTCACAGTTACAACTGCTGGTTGACGATTCAGCTCGTTTACAAGAAACATATCCAGGAGGTAATGCAGAACAAATCAGTCAACAACAGGCGCTGGTTGTTGAGAACTGGGGTATACTGCAGGAGAAGGCAGCTCACAGAAGGGAAGATCTGCAGGCAGCACTCGAGATGTTCAGATTCTTAGCCTCAGTAAGAATTTAATTTGAAATAACATTCGCAGAAGTTGGACGCTATATTTCAGCAAAGCGATTAAAAGTCTCCCAAAAGAAATAAAAACTGTAATGTTTTATTGCGTCTGAAGATAATTTGATGTTGTGGCATTCTTTGACCAAACATGATTTGAATATACGTATTTGTTTTGTAGGCCCGTGATCTTATCCAGTGGTCGAAAGAGGTGCAGTCTGACATGTTGGCGGAAGAACATGTTCGTGACGTCAGTAGTGTTCAAATGCTACAGGAGCGCCACAATCAGTTAAAGGCTGAGATTGATGCCAGAGAGGACAACTTCAGTTCGGTGGTCGCAACAGGACGAGGAATGATTGAAAAGGGTCACTTTGCTAGTCAAGAGGTACATACTTGTAAATTTCGGGTTGCTATGGTTTAGTTGTTCGTTCAGGCAAAGCACTCTTAATAAATGTATCCAGCAGGACAAAAATCATTGGCTCTGATGGCCTTTTCCTGTTAAAATTATTTTTCAAGACCTTGGTGCAGAATACATGCTATGAATTTTCAATTAATTTTTTCACTTTTACTTCTTGTGTAGATTGAAGAGAAAGTCGAAGAGTTGTTAGAAGAGAGAGACAAGTTACATGGAACATGGCAAGAGAGGAAAGAATATCTACGTCAACTACTCGACCAACAAGTCTTTTTCAGAGATGCTAATCAACTAGAAACCATATCTGTTACTCAGGAGGTAGATACTACAAAATACATATCGCACATGTTTCTTCTTGATAAATGTATTACACCACTAACATACGGTAATGTCTTGCGGATAAAGAGCGTATTTACGGTTACAATTTATTTAATACCACATTTGTATTGTAGGCTTACCTAGGCAGTCAGGATCATGGTTCAACAGTCGATGAAGTGGAATCACTAGTCAAAAAACATGATGCGTTCGAAAATCTACTGGGAACACAACAACAGAAGGTAAATAACTTGTTGCAATTTCAAGAAATAATAACGGTTGGTATTTCTTGTATTATGAATTTTTAATATTTGATACAAAACACTAATAACATGACTGTCATCATTCCAGCTGTCTGGTCTGCAAGAGTTAGGAGAACGACTTATACAGGAAGACAATTTCGACAAAGAAAATGTTGCTGTAAAATTGGAAGCTGTTCTAAATCGCCGTGGTAAAATCAAGGGTCAAGCAGAGAACAAGAAAAATATGCTGGCAGATTATCTTTTGTATGCACAGTTCAACCGAGATTGCACTGAAGTAAGTAAAATGATAGAAATCCTGCATTCTTTCTTGCGGCCCAGTCTTAACTATGGCATATTTCTTTTTTAAACGAAACATAGTTAAATACAGTGCACCTTCTGTTGGACAACCATCCAATTTGGGAAAGTAAAGTGATTGTCGGTGAGGTAATGGCGTTGCAAAGGAGGGTTCTTTTCTGTGTATTTTAATATGTTGTGTCGCAGGTCTGATGGTAGTGCAAAAGAAGGTCTGCCGAAAGGAACTTCTTCATTGTGATACCAAACACAACAAGCTGATGTCATGGGAAAACATTCTTAATCGTTAAGAACTTCTCATTGTGATAAACATGCGACTGTCAATGTATTTAACTTGTTGTACCGTAATAGGCTGAGGGCTGGATAGAAGAGAAGTTGAAGACAGCAACTGAAGAGTCATTTAGTTCAGCAACAGATCTACAGAAAAAGATGAAGATGTTACAGAAGCACCAGGCTTTCGAAGCAGAAATAGTGGCAAACACGGATAGAATCAAGGATATTAAACAGGTAAAAACTTCGGGAATCAAGGTTTCATGTGTTGGTGACTGATATAATTGAAACATGCATAAAAAGCGTCGAGTAATAAATGCAATATTGTTACCGTTTTATTTCGAATTGAAACACCCTTGCAAAATAGAAACTCCCCCTGTTAAATTCTTTTTTTAAATAAGTGCAGTATATCGTTTATTTTACAGTTTACTTAAATAAATCAATAACAGCATTTGGTGATTCTGTACTCTTGTTTTAGATCGGAGACCTGTTAATCCAGAAACGGCACCCTGCTTCACCAGAAATACAAAACCGAGTGGAGAAACTCCTACAACAGTGGAATAAACTCTTACAAGCATCTTCAGAGAGAGGTGCAGGACTAGAGGAGGCTAAGGATATACTCAATTTCAATGAAGAAATACAGAAGGTAGAACAGTGGATGCGAGAGAAAGAAGCTCTTGTTGCTGCAGGAGACATGGGACGTGACTACGAACATTGCCTTGAGCTGCAGAGAAGGCTGGATGATGTAGAAGGGGTATGTTGTAAATATATTTTGAAGAGAAACAAAAGGAAATTTAGTAATCTGATAATTTACTTCATACCAAATGCTTTATTTTCATAAAGCTGAAGGATTTTCGTTGCACATTTAATATTTTGATATTTAAGAACTTTAGTTTAATTTTTAAGGGAGTTACGGTGGATGAGGATAGAATACGAGCAATAAACCAATTGGCTGATAGGCTCATCAGTCAGGGCAGAACAGACAAGGAAGCAATTAAACGTCAAAAATCATCGCTCAATGAAAAGTAAGTTATTCCATTTATCTACGTATATGTCTGTAATTGAGTGAATTGAGGGAAATTACTCCTTGCACAACTGCCAAAAACAAATTGAATAATCAAATTTACCTAGATGAAAAGAAAAACAGATTGTCTTTCAAAATGTAACACTTTTTATCGACAGGTGGCAGAATATCCAAGGTTCCTTAGCCGGGCACAAGCAAAAGCTAGGTGCAGCTCTGGAAATCCATTCATTTAATAGAGATGTAGATGATATTGATGACAGAATCAACGAGAAAGCTCTTGCCGTATCCTCGGATGACTACGGTAAAGATTTGGCAGGTGTTCAAGTACTAAAGAGAAAGCAAGAAGAGGTTGAGAGAGATATGACTGCATTGCAGGCACAATTAGAGGTAATAATAAACATTCAATTTAAAACTAAAATATCAAGTGGACGATGAAATATACTAAATAATGTACTCAGGAGGATATTCCATTCATTTTCCACAAGACGTCCTCTCTGGCATTCGCTTTCCTTCAAGACACTATATCTATGTGTTCCACATGTTAACTATGTCAAAAAATAATTATAAATAATTATTTCAGAAATTGGAACGTCGATCTGGAAAGCTGTGCAAGAAATATCCAGATCATGGAGCGAAAATCCAGACCAAGCAGAAAGAAGCACTGGATAACTGGGAGAAACTGGAAGATCTAGCAAATGCAAGAAAGCTGAAACTGGAGGCTTCCTACAAGCTTCACAGATTCCTGTACGAATCTAGGGAACATGTAAGTAACACAATGTGTCCATAGTGGTTAGTTTTCGTGGAATCTTTTATAAGAACTATACAGTTTGCACATGACTAGAAACATACAAAACTTTATGCAGGACTGTGAATTTCAAAAACAAGACATGTCTGAAATAATTAATTGCTAGTATATATAATTATTCATCATTGCATTTCAAGAATAGTTAATTATCGTTTGAATACATATGTTTAAAACGTTTAATTATCCTTTGTAGATAACGTTTTGCAACAATTTGATGACATCGATGACTTCTGGTGACTTGGCTAAAGACGTTCTGGAAGCCGAAGAGCAGCTTGAAATGCACCAGGAGAGAAAAGCAGAAATAGACGGGCGACATGAGCACTACATGTCTCTCAGACAACGTGGAGAAGCACTGGTGGAGCAGAAACATTATGCCAGTCAAGAAATACAGGTACAAGTTTAAAAATTACACATCAAGTGCAAAACGAATGATTAGTCACTTTTCAATGAGTTGGTCCTGCACATTTAGTATAACTACATTAAGGATTGCATAAATAATTTACTGTAAACGCTTTGTTTTACTTCAGACCACGGTGTCACAATTGGAGGATGTGTGGTATCACCTAAACGAGACGTGGGAAGACAGAAAGCAATTGCTGACACAGTGCTACGATTTACAAGTGTATGAAGAATATGCCGAACAAGCAGATGCGTGGCTCGCAAACAAAGAAGGATTTCTGGCTAATGAGGACTTGGGTGTAAGTATATTTAATTATATCCTATTTCCTAATTTTGGGCCCTCCCAATGAAATGAGAGTGAAAAAAGATTCCTATATGTTTTAACATAAACATGTATTTTTACAGAATTCCTTGTCCAGTGTTGATGACCTAGTTAAGAAGCACGATGGATTTGCCAAAACCTTGGAAGCTCAGGAAGAGAAGATTGATACGTTGGAACAATTAGCTCAAGCGCTATTGGCACAGGAGCATTATGCATCTGATCATATCCGTAGCAGATGTCAGGGTGTCTTGGATAGAAGGGACAAAGTGAAGCAGGTAAAGATTTTAGGGATTTATCTAGGAAATGTTCCCTAATTTCTTTATTAAATTAGCTTCCGTATTCCAGTAACTTAAGAGGTGACACATTCTTGTGCACAAAAATATTTCATTGTTGAATTAGTTACATACACTTTCTACATCAATGAATATTTCAGGCTGCTGTACAAAGAAGTGCCAAGCTGCATGACGCACACAACTATCAACTGTTCCTGAAGAATGTGAACGAAGTGTCGGGCTGGATCGGTGAGAAACTAAAAATAGCAACAGACGAATCTTACAGAGATCCTACAAACCTACAGGGCAAAATACAGAAACACCAGGTCTTTGATGCCGAGGTGTCCTCGAATAAGAGAAGAATGGAAGCCGTCACTGTTGTAAGTAACAACCCTTTTTACATTCTTCTGAACTTCATATTCAGTACAGTAATGCTGGTCAAGGATATCCTTCAAAACGAATGTCCTCACATAGTTATTTTTTACATTTTTAGGAAGGAGAAGAGCTGATAGGCGGCCGCCACTTTGCCAGCACGGAGATCAAACAGAGAATAAAGGAACTGAACACATCCTGGCAAGGACTTGAGACTGCAAGTGCAGATAAAAAAGAACGATTGCAACAGGCCTATCAGGTACCAATACTATTGTTTTTTCATGGATACGTTTTAGTGGTCACGAAAATTGGGAGGATGCACAAAGCAATACTATTATAGAAAAGCAAATAAAAAGATAACAGTAATATCATTGGTATATTCTTGTTTATTTGTAGTTAAAAATGGACATTGAGTAAACAGTAACATTATTTGAATTGTTTGACAATGATATGATACCAGGTAGACTTATACAATAAATAGTTTTGTATGGTTCGTGGGAGTGGTAGATCTGGAATTGTGGCCAGTAAGTTTGAACCGTGATTGACCTTCATTAGATGTTTTCTAACAGTGGCTCGGCAAAAGCGCATTAAAGAAGGTGGCGATTCCTTAATTGAGGCCATGTCATATTCACACGGGTCAATGTATCTTCTTTTCCCGGCAATTATTTCCCTGGTTGCCAGTTGATCTCCTTCTGGATCATAACCGTGGGTTATTAGAGTTTCAACTTTGTCAATGCTGTTTGGATCCATGCCACCTGCGCCAAGTAAACTTAAAAGCTGCTTGTATTTCCAGTAGCGGTTGGATGGGAAGATCCAGTCGTTATCCGCATACGGACCCAAAGAAGGGAAACACGCATTGTTATGTTGACCGGTGCCTGTTCGCATTAAGGCTTGCACAATGCGTTCATGGTTTCTTACTGTGCACCCAAGTTCCAGTAGCAGTCTGGTATTCTCTAAGCAGTTATTCTTTCGTGCAGTCATTAGTAGATATGACAGTGTGCATTCTCCGAAATTGTCCGTTGTGCTGATATTAATTTTCTGTGATTTGACTAGTTTCCGTATTTCCTTTGGCTGCAATAATCCAATGGCCCTGTTTCCGACAAGTGGAAACTTTGTGGTATCACATTCTTTTGTACAATAAGTCAAAAAAAATCGATGCAGCTGTGTCCAGTACAGGACAGATAGAAGGAAACCATCTGGAGATCCCAGACGAGGGGTGTTATGTGGATTGGCTCCATGTTGCAGTAGTTCTTGTAGTACTGTACACGCTTTGTTGCCAAATATCTTCATCATTGCTGGTTCATGTAGTGCTGCAGCTCGGGTTAAGGCATTGTCACCTGAAGATGTTGTCTGAAAGAACGTAATTAGTTGATAATAAGTAACAGGCTTTACAATTGACGTCCGAAACCCGACGATTACCTAGTAATAACTCAGTTTGTCAAAGCTTTTGGGTCATAAATTTCAGTCAGTTAACATTTAGTTTGTACAAGTGTTGGGAGAGAATAAGTTGTTTTATTTCTAGTTTAATAGTGTTAATGATCAAGAAACAGTTTCTGACAGTAGCATTCATATCCGCATATTTAAATTGAAATTCTGAAAATAATAGCCTTTTCTAGACACAGAATGTAGTTGAATATTTTTATATGGAAATGTGATCGAGAAAAATTACCTGATTGACATCTGCTCTCTCAGCCATGATCTCCCTCACCGCCTTTAGGTCAGCGCACATGACAGCGCTCATCAACATTGTGATATCTTCATCGGGTGCTGTTGAAAGATATCCCAGTAACGACTGCATATCGGGATTGACAAGTCTCAGTTTTATTTTGCCAGTTCGGGAGGCACCACGTTATTGTTAGTGATATTCTGTACATTCCCAATTTATGGTCCACCTTAGCCGTGTGAACTGTGAATGAAGCTGTGACGTTTCATTGAGGTGCTGAATGCATTTCACACTATTGAACGCATCTACATGTGAAACAATATGCATGAATGAAACACTTAACGCCTTTGATGATTCGATATTTATACTTATTTAACTGCCATTAGAGACGCAACAGCTTAAGAACCATAAACGTTTAAAAAACTCACATCAGAAAGAAATTAAAAAATTGAACAATTGTTTTCGAACTTTCAGGCTATTTGTTGTCATGTCAGTAACTTCTCAGATATTTATTCTAATTGATTTCAGCCATTATCAACATGTGAAAAAAGATATCTTTCGGTGTGGATTTAGGGTTTAATTAATTAAATTTATCCTTCCCTCGGATGCTAATCATTTTGATGCTCTTATTTTCAGGCCTTATTGTACAATCGACAATGTGACGATATTGAGAGTTGGATGGACGAAGTGGAAACACAACTCGCCTCAGAGGATCATGGAAAAGATGTCACTAGTGTCACCAACCTCCTCAAAAAGCATACGGTCAGTTCAGTTTCTTGCAAAAGTGATATTTTAAGAAGTATTGAAGGAGCTTTTCTCCATGGTATTTATTCTTGGACAGTGCTCATTCTTGTCGGCTGCAAAAATCTATAACAGAAATATATTTATTTTTAGCTCTTGGAAATGGACATACAAACTCACCAAGATAAGGTGACAGAGTTAAAGGAGATTGCGGCGAACTTCCAGGAAAATCGTCACTTTTTGGCAGCTGAGTGCACCAAGAGGGCAAAGAGCATTTCAGACAGGTAACTTTTACGACCACTAACATCTGTCCTAAGTTAATGTTCAGTTGACACTCCAACGTGCGCCGTTCAATGCATAAATATGTTAAAACTAACAGAGATCCTGTCATTTAAGCGTTTGGTCATCGTTGTACTTCAAGTACGTAGGTAGAAGAGAATACTCATTTTCTACACCAGTGTAAACGAGGATATGGAAACGTTATTTAACATTTGCTGAAGAAGCCACATAACAAATCCCTTAATGTACATCGAATGTTTCTACAAGAATTAACTGCAATTTCTTTCATTTACGTTTATTGCTAAAAAGGTTACGTGTTCATTCTCAGGTACATCACATTAAATGAACCTTGTCAGATCCGCCATGAAAACCTGCAGGACGCACAACTACTGTATCAGTTCTACCGAGATGTGGAAGATGAGGTCTCATGGATACACGAGAAGAGACCGTTTGCTGCTTCAGAAGATCTCGGAAACAGTCTAACGGCCGTCCAAAATCTGCAGAAAAAACACCAGGTACTGACTTTATTTGGGATCCAAGGGCATGAAGAAATGTTATTTACAAAGCGGATAAATGGGACATTAATTGTTTGAAGTCGTGATTGTGCAAGTACATTGCAAAATTCATATCAATGTGTGAAATTGATTACTTGGTAATATTTCCTTCTCGGAATTCTCATTATGTTGGTTTCATTTCTTGTTTACAGGCTCTTGAGGCAGAGATTGTCTCACACGAACCTTTAATAGAGGCTGTTGCTAACACAGCTCATCATATGGTAGGACGTGAACACTATGCAGCTCAGGATGTACAGACAAAGCTGGATAGCCTACAGTCCCAACTACAAGAACTCAAAGACTTAGCATCTGCTCGCAGATTAAAACTGCTTGATGCTGTTGAGTCCCAACAGGTACAGAAGTTAACTATTTTTCACAAGCAATTCAGATGTATTGCCTTGTAGGTCTTTGTTATAGTACACAATTGAGATGTTGTAAAACGCATGGAACGTTTATACATTTTTTTCTACTTTGTAGTTTTACTCTGAAGTGGCGGAGGCAGAATCTTGGATAAACGAGAGAATACCCATGCTCAGTAACGTGGACTTAGGAAAAGACGAAGACTCAGTTCAAGCTTTGCTGAAGAAGCTGGATGCTCTCGACTTGGATATTGACAACTTCAACAACAACATCGGTGAACTGGCTGCCTTGAGCCAGGGTTTGCAACAAAGAGGTCATTTTGATAGTAAGAACATCGGTGATCAGCAAGCCACGATTGAATTGAAATATAGAGAACTGCAAGACTTATCGGCTGCAAGAAGAGCAAAACTCATGGACAATAAAAAGTTGTTTGAGTTCATGAGAGAGGCTGATGAAGTAGCTGTTTGGATTAAAGAGAAAGAAGTTTTAGCAGCGTCTGAGGATTATGGTACTGATGTCGAACATGTTCAGGTACACCTATTGACTTTTGTATGAGAGAAAAGGTTGATAATGAACAAATAAAAACTATATCAAAACTACATTTTGAAGTTTCTGATGCATTGTTTGTGGTAATCATGAGACAAAAAAATACATGTATACATTTCCTGTTGCAGTTGTTACAACAGAAATTTGATGATTTCTTACGAGATCTTCAAGCCAACGAAGAACGAGTCACAAATATTAACGTCATGAAAGATACTCTTGTTGAAGGACATCACAGCTGCACTGTGCAAATCACTGAGAAGTGTAATAGCATCAACAGTATGTGGTTCGAAGTCAGAGAATTGGCGCAGGCCAGACATGAGGTGAGTGGTTATGATAATACATGTGCTGCGGGCAATTATACAAATGAATTAATTTAGCGGTCAGTGTGTTGGCAAATTCAGTGAAATGCAATTACGTTTTATAGGCTTTGATTGGAGCGAAACAAGTGCATTCCTTTGTACGGGATGCTGATGATGCGATAGACTGGATTCAGGAGAAGGATGTGGTTGTATCATCTGATAACTATGGTACTGACAGAGAATCCACTCAGGCTCTAATTGATAAACATGATGGATTTGAGGTATGTAGGAATTATGACCTGTAAAAAGAGAACGTGAATTACCCATTTGATGAGATTTGCACGTTTCTATTCTGTTGTGCATGTAGTTGAGGACTAAAATCGATAAGAATTTCTCCCAATTCTGCATTACAGCAAGACTTGGCTGCTATCAGTGAACAGGTAGAGACCGTAACTAAGGACGCTGAACGGTTGTTGGAACAGTTCCCAGACGCACAGGAGCACATACACAGTAAGCACGAAGAGATGGTCCAAGTGTGGAATCAGTTACTGGAAAAGGCCGGACAAAGAAAAGATAAACTGCAATCGGCCCTCAACCTGCAAATGTACTTTAATGACTACAGAGAACTCGTGTAAGTGTATTTCTGTAATTACTGGCAGTACATACGTTCGAAAAATATTGTATTGTAAAATATTGAGTGTAAACGTAATAGATCATGAGTATTATGTGTTATCTCTTGCTTGCAGTGCTTGGTGCAATGAAATGACGGCAATTATAACCACTGATGATTTGGCAAAGGACGTGGGAAGTGCAGAGGCTCAGATTAATCTACATAAGGAACACAGGAAAGAGATCGACACCAGAGCTAAAGATTTCTCCCGATTCACCCAGACAGGAAAGAATCTGATAGCTAAGAAACATTTCTTATCTGATGAGGTAAATTACGTTTCACACTTACCAGTGCAATTTCAAAAATTATGACAGAGCAAGATAAACCTTTTATTTATTGGTCTGTTATAAAAAAATATGCACGAGTCATTTTAAAACTTTTTTCTGAATTCTTGATCACAGATACAAGAAAAGATCGATCACTTGAACAGCTTACTGGACAACCTGACCGGCACATGGAACAAGAGACGATTACTGTACGACCAAAATCTGGATCTGCAACAACTCAAGCGTGACATGGACCAACTAGAAACATGGTTGAGTTGTCGCGAGCCAATTTTGGAGGATAAGAATGTAGGAGATTCTATCGACGTTGTCGAGGAACTGTTGAGGAAACACGAGGACTTTGAGCAAACCGTCCACGCACAGGAAGACAGGTTTAATGCTATCAAGAGAAGAACTCTTGTAAGTGTCTCTGTTTGCAATTTTATTACAGTTCTTTGCGGTAAAGTACATTTACTTCCGGACCACATCGGGCTCAACTTTTAACAATTTATCATTTTAATTAACATAGTGATCTATGCTTGGATTCAGTCACTTGGTAACCAAATTTATTCTTTCTAGCTGGAGGAAGCCTTTGCTGACCAGATGAAAGCTGAAGAGCAACATAGAATTGAAGAGGAAAAGAGAAGGGAGAGAGAACGAATGGAAGAAATTAAGAAACAGGAGCAACAGAGATTACTAGAAGTGAGTATTCCGTCACTCGCTTGTGGTGGGTGGATTGTTTAAGTTATATTTATTGAATTTTCCCGTGTTACTACCTTTAATCAACCAATCCGTAGTTCGTTAACTTACCCACGTTTTAAATTAGTTAATTGCATTGCTAATCAAGACAATCATTTATTCATATTCAAATTAGCTGGCTGTGTGATTATTTCAACTTAAGTTTATGGCGCCTTGAATAAAGGTCTTGCGGTGTTGAACACGATTTAGTGTAACATACACCCGAAAGCTTGTTTTCTAGCTGTCGGCTTTCTGGCCATTGAAAATATATTGTAAGATGCTTTTGTGTTTGTACATAATTTGTAAGTTATTTGTGGTGTAATGTGGAAACCCATTTCAGGAACGACAAAGGGAATCAGACCAAGAAAGGATGACAGAAATCCTGGTAGTTAAATCATCAGCCTATTTGCCACGCACAAACTACTATGCCTCATAAAATATATGTTTTCTTATTCTAGCTTACCTAGGCAAAATACCGTGTTTAGTCAGTTCTGTGTTAGTTGTCAATAATAAGTGTATACTGAGACCCAGTTTAGCAGAAGCTTGATTAAATTAGTTACAGCTGTAGTTTGCTATTAGTTCTATATTTTGAATAAGTTACAACGCAGATTAAATGGTCAGTGAACATCTGGAATCTTCTTTGATATTCACAGTGCAAGTCGTCATAATTTATAAGTGTAACATTAATGTTGCTGCTTCGTCGAAATTGCTTCTAAAGTCGTTACACAAACTTCAATATTCTTCACTATTTATTAAATACCTATGTTCCTTGACCCCAGATATCCTCAACTAACTCCTTGTCTTCTGTTCTGAAACTTTTCAGCCCAATAATAATGTGCTTAAGGAAAAAAGTACTAACAGGATGGAAAGGGTATGTCGCGGGCTATGCATGGTATTTCACAATTATAGAATAGTATCAAGGTAGAGTCACTTGCTGCACAAGACCACATTTCCTCGTACATTTGTTAGTTCCGATTTAGACACGAAAATGTGATCGAAGTAAATTTCATTTCGAAGAGTGTTGTAAAAAAAGTGACTGAAAAGAAGGCGAAAAAAAATTGTAAAAAAAAAAAAAAAAAAATTGGGGCCCTGTGCAGTACACGGTTCTATGGCTCTATCCAGTGCGTTATTTTGTCATATTTTACTAAATTCACTTCTCATTTTCAGATCACATCAAAGTCTAGTTTTAAGGAAAATGCTAAATGATACACGCTAAAATGTTACAAATAGTTATGGTGGACATTAACGTTTACAAAATAAGATCATTACAACATTTTGGGACGGGATATTGTAAACACACTATATTTTATTGCCAAACTTTAATATTAAAGAACAACTCCATTTATGCTTCGAATTGGACATAAGTTTGGGCAAGTATTGAGCCAATGTTTAAATGCATACCTGAAACGGTGACTGGGTGGCTATGCATGAGTGAATGAGGTCGTAGCTGATACATAATGTATGGAACGGCAGGGACATAGTTGTTACAAAAGTTAATATTGAAGTTCTTAAATGGTATTTTATGGGTGGAGATAAGATTTTTAGCCTGGAAATACTTCATTATTTTACTTTGATTCTGCAGGAGAGAAGACGAGAGGAAGAACAACGTAAAGCCCAGGAGATCATGCAGAAGCGCCGACGCGAGATTGAAGAGGCTGAACAAGAGGCTCGAAAACTACAAGCTCCAAAACGAGGGTATGCACTGGTGCCAAGGTTGCCCATTGGCCATAAATTTAATATTGCAGATAGAAGACTGCCAGATTTAGAAGGAGGTTCGAGTATCATTTGGCAAATAACCGTAAATTACGTAGCGAAGCCACACTTCTACTTATCTTATTCCGGTAGAGAACGTAATAGCACAACAGTCTAGTAGTGTAATTTATTAAGGAATACCACCAGAAATAACAGTCTTTCACCATAACAAGATAGAATTAAAATAACTTAAATTATTTTAAATGTCAGTAACTGTTGAGCTTTGCTTTGTACTGCTTATAAACATACCATAATTATGCATTCTGTATTTAATCTTTTGCTTCTCGCATCTTGACATACATGAATGTGTATGTTACAGAAGCATGGTTAATGCAGTAACGTGTTTGTTCGTAAATGTCGTGTAGATACATATATAGTTACTGTGTAAAGTATGAACCAATAGCCAAATTGTCGAAAATAACTTATTCATACTTGCTAAAGATCAGTATGTGTGAGTGATTAAGTGATCCTTTGATAATGTATAAAAGAGCTAGTAAAGCAACTGTATGAAATGCCAACTTGGATACATATACATGTATCTGGGTGAATATTATTTTGGCCTGGTTCATACTGTGGATGCATTACAAAAGCGTAAACTTGTTAGATGCATAATGATAAATATGGTGTTGTGAAAAGCACAGATGTATATGTGTAAGCATGAAGCACTGAAAGTGATTACGTTTTCAGGGATAGGGATTCCAAGGAGGAACCGTCATCACCCAAGTCCTTACTGTCCCCCACCCAGGTTTCAAACCTGGTCACTCGTACACCTAGCTTTAATAAGTCGAGTGCGGAAGGCGACGTGGCTGATGGGGCCACAGTCTCCACAGTAAAGCCAGCCAGTTCTCTGCCCGCGCACCTTAAACCGGAGGAAGTTGGAGATTTGATCAGCAGAACACCGAGCTTCAGGTATAAAAGGAAAATGTGAACGGATTTTTTGCATGTGTGGGATGTGCTTCTTTCGATGTTTTATCAACTGTTTGATAGTTCTTAGTATAATTGTAACTTGCTGGCAGCCCTAGCGGATTACATTCATTGAATTCATTTAACTTTCCAAAACTGAAAAGAGCAATTTTAAGGATTCCTGTAGAATTAATGGCGCATCGTTATTGCTTCTAATAGTTAAATGTAATCATAGATTAGTAACTAGTCCTGCATACTGTGCATCAGCTTTCCATTAAGACCCAGTGTATAAAGAAAATAACAAATCAATGAATGTGATAATTATCCATAACGAAACAATTAAGTACATTTTAAAGTGATTTATGTGTTTCTCCTGCATGCATGCATGTAGATGTACAGATGACGTGATCAGTGTGATAACCTTATATATGTGGAGGCAGGGTACCGCTGTCTTGAATTGATTTGCATGAGATAATCGGTAGTGTATGCAAGGTATACTGTTGGTTTGTAGAGGTGAAAAGGGTAGTAAAGATCAAACGCCAGAATCTGCATCTCGGACGCGTTCATCCAGTCCTCCGTCAACGTCACCCGCGCGTCCTGATGAAGCCTCTAAAGCCACCATTCCTAAACCTGAAGAGGCCAAAGTTACGAGGTAGGTCTGTATTCTGTATGAGCGAATGAACGATCAGTGATGAAACGTCAGTCTTTTTTTTTATTACTGTGAAACCCACTTCAAGTCAAACACGGGTAATTCGTAATTTGTCTTTACTTGAACTTTTTAAAAGGTTTCGTTTGCACATTTTCTGTTTTAATTTGGATGATTCGAACTTTGTTCATTGGAAACTTTTTTAGTTTCACTTGAGGTTCGACTTAAGCTGGGTGCACTGTATTTTATCTTTTTCTTGTTTTGTTTTTTTTTTTAAATTTTAAATCAAAATGAGAGCGACAACAAACAGTGGTTTCCTATCAGTAGACTGACATCAAAAATACATCCAGGAGCCTTTTGTTTTTCATTATTTTCCGTAGTATATTTTCACCGCATATTTTGGTTGATCCTGGCTTCAAAAACATTAGTTCAGGTGCATACGCCTTTTGAGTATGCACATTTGGTAGAAATGCGACCACGAATGAACAGTGAGTGTGTGTGTATTATTGGCTGATTTAAAGCAATGCTTTAAAGCAGCCTATGGAATCGGTCGTGTTATATGCCTTTTTGCCAAATTGGCACACTTCCAATTGAC